>SDVV010009535.1:0-16660 GCA_016164225.1 Gammarus roeselii | reverse complement strand
ATACATGTATATATGTTTGTGTGTGTAAGTTAGGGGTCGTGTCATTTAACACCGACCAAGCATTAGTTAGCCTTCAAAAGTTACCCCTCTCAAAAGTTGGTGCCAGTTTTTCTCTCTTCGTGTTATCCCCAAGAGGACACAATCAGTCTTCCGATAATTAACTCCCGCGAACTTTGGGCAAAATGCGTTTATTTTTGCTCATCCAAATGACGTAAGCTGGAACAAACTGATGGAATAATATTTTTTTTTCTCATATAATTTTCAGATGAGTCTTGATGCTGTAGAGTGTTGAAATTCGGACCATTATGTTAGTCTAAATACCCAATAATATTGTTATTTCTAATATTGCTTCTCGAGAAATGATGTGAGGACTAACAAGCCACATTGATCATCTATGATGGTAACTCTTACACTAACTGTACAGTTACTATTTTGCACTCGCAACCGTAACGCCAACTGGAAACCTTTTCGGTTGTGTATGTCATTTCATTGCAGGGTGCTTGTAATAAACACTGTATACACTTATTTGACTTCCTTTCACTTGAAAAATTCGAACTTACTCTCTACTCTAAGAATAATTAATTGTGATTTTAAGTAGGCTAACTACACACTGCTTTGCTAGGAATACCATTGCATGGCGGACTTCGACTGTACTAATGGTAGGATATACAAACACCTGCTTCGGGAGGAATTGTATCGCACGTTCGACATTGGTAGTAAGTCTGCATATCAGGACCGTGGTAATAGACCAGCAACTCCAACCTGCTATTTTCGGGTCGCCAACGTTAGGATGGATTGAAGCAGGCCAAGCAGTTTGCATACTCTTCACCGTCATCATGGTTTCAGTTTACTATTTAACATCATCAAGGACTCAGTTTACTCTTTACCGAAATCAAAGTCTCAGTTTACTATCTACCGCTATCATGGTCTCAGTATACTCTTCACCGTCATCAAAGTCTCAGTTTACTATCTACCGCTATCATGGTCTCAGTATACTCTTCACCGTCATCAAGGTCTCAGTTTACTCTTTACCGTCTCCATTTAAAAGCCTTCATGTTCCATTTTTTCGTAAGTAATTACGACCTTGATGGTCCATCAAGGTCTCAGTTTAATCTTTACCCTCTCCATTTAAAAGCCTTCATGGTCATTTTTTTTTTTCGTATGTAATTATGAGGCATCAAGTCCACTAGCTCTACTCCCAAGGACGCATTCATAAGTTCATTTGTCCGTTGCATGCCATTTGACTGAAATCTCTTGTCTGGAACGGGTGTTGATGTTTTCATATAAGATATTCTAATGATGGTATTAACCATCGATGAAGGTTGACTTAATTTAATACTTTGGTATCACTGTTACGTCGATTCTTTTTATATACTTCGAAGAATCAATTGCAGTGACGCTGGAAAACAATTCTTCATCAATCATTGCTCTAATTATTTTTCTGAAAAAATTATCTGATATTTTGAGTTATGAACACATCTTACAATTCAGTGAAATCACGGAAATAATTCTACCTTTTCAGTCACATGACACGAGCAGAGCTTTATCTCACCCTCCCCTCCTCTCCCTATAAGACTATTTCAGTACCGTCATGTTTTTTGTACAGCTTAATATACCGTTTATGTCTGTTAATAGACACGGCAGTACTTCCAATTCAGGCCTCTAGATCACCCTTCTCTTCCGTCATCACATGCATCCGCCACCACAGTTCCATCGTCAGGAAGCTTCGTCTAGGGCCTTCCTATGCTATTCCATCCCCGGGGCTTCGCTATCGTCTACGGAGGTCATCAACTTGGCCTAAACTACAACAAGAAGATCCTGATAAGGGGGATGGGGGAGGAAATGGCCAAATAATCCCCCGTTTGCAGTTAATGGTTGCTTTTATATGTTTATCCTCAGTCTAGGATTGCGCTTTAGTGCAGCCCGGCCTGATATTCCAGCCCGTAATACTGATATCTCGGGACTACTTTCCCCACAGGGAGAGGGGAATGGCTTTGGGGGAGACAGCTCACCTTACGGTGGGAGGGGAATGGAGGGCTGGGGATATACTACATTCCACCCTGGGAGACGAATGGCTCGTGAGAGACTACTTCCTTCACGTGAACAGAGGAATGACATGTCATCGACTACGTGCCCCTCGGGAGGAAGAGGAATTACTTGAAAATTCACTACGCCCCCAATGGGGGGCAGGGAATGGCTTTGAGATAGGCTTCATTCTCAAGCAGGGACAGGAATGCCTTGAAGATAGACTAATACCTCTACGGGAAGAGCAATAAGGTGAAATTTTAGACGACGCCCCCAATTGGGGTAAGGGAATGACCTGAAGATAGGCTTTCTTTTACAGGGGGAGGGGACTGCAGTGGGGACAGACTAATTCCCCTCACCTTAGCGTTGGTGACGTTAGGGTGAGACAGACCGTTACAAAAGGTTATGAGAAGTAAATATATGATACATCATGTGACTTGGTGATTTGCATAGATATTTCCGACTGGAAACAGCAGACGAATTTATCTGTAAGAAACAAAAATCGTTGATTTGTAACAGTTTGACAGACTTAGCAGGAGCAAGGGCATTTCTTTAGTACAAGTAGTTACTTTCAAAGGTATTCGTCAGAGAAGTTGTAAGGGAAGTTTATTTACAAAATCACAAAAAAAACTGGTTCTTAGATTACCTGAAATAAATCCAGAAAATTGAAACGGAGATGGAAGATTTCTGTTCAATACAAGTAGATCATTATTTAATCTGTTGAGATTATCATCTAACTACGTAGTGAGCACTATATGGAGCAATCGTGTATAAAAATACTTGGCAACCTCTGTGCTCATGACAGGTTGGGTATTAACCCAAAGAGAAGATGAATACAGAGGTCAAGCTACACAAAGAACATTCCTGTATGCTTCCTATTGACGCTCATCTACATGTATGCACCCTGTAGGCACTCATCTACCTGTATGCACCCTGTAGGCGCTCATCTGCCTGTATGCACCCTGCAGGCACTCATCTACCTGTATGCACCCTGTAGGCGCTCATCTGCCTGTATGCACCCTGTAGGCACTCATCTACCTGTATGCACCCTGTAGGCACTCATCTACCTGTATGCACCCTGCAGGCACTCATCTACCTGTATGCACCCTGTAGGCGCTCATCTGCCTGTATGCACCCTGTAGGCACTCATCTACCTGTATGCACCCTTTATGCGCTCATCTACCTGTATGCACCCTGCAGGCGCTCATCTGCCTGTATGCACCCTGTAGGCGCTCATCTGCCTGTATGCACCCTGCAGGCGCTCATCTACCTGTATGCACCCTTTATGCGCTCATCTACCTGTATGCACCCTGCAGGCGGTCATCTACATGTATGCACCATGTAGGCACTCATCTGCCTGTATGCACCCTGCAGGCGCTCATCTACCTGTATGGACCCTGTGATCTTTCATCTACATGTATGCACCCTGTAGCTGCTCATCTACCTGTATGCACCCTGTAGGCGTTTCTATTGCCATTCATGTCTCTTAATAAAACATAACTATATACGTCGAAACCAAGGCTATCAACCTTATTTATCTTCACTTTCGAAAAGCGTTTGATAAGGTCCCCCACGAACGCCTACTGGAAAACAGTCACCTGGCCACTAGAAATGTGGCCAGGTGACTCCAAAACTGGCTCACGGGCCGCAAGCAGCGGGTCTGTGTCGGCCAAAGAAAAAAGTCAGTGGACAGGAGTAACATCTGGAGTACCCCAGGGCAGTGTTCCTGGGCCCCTTCTCTTTGTAGTTTATATTAATGACTTAGACACCGACATCGTTAGCAAGCTAACAAAATTTGCTGATGCACTAAACTCTGTCACAAAGCATTCTGTGAGCAAGATCGCATAACCATCCAAATGGACTCTTCAGCTCGTCCCAGGCCTACTAATACTACTACTATATCAGATTATCTTGTTGAATGCTCTGTGTGTCCTCCAGAGCCGCCTCGCTCTTTACTACGTCGTGAGCGTGAGCCACATCTCATTGGATGATTCGAATCACATGCTATTCATTGACTTAAGGGGACTTCATACGAATCTGAGAAAAACGTAGTGATTTCATTCCAAGATATGAGAAGGTAATTAGTAGACTGAATGGTATATTATGATGAAAAGTTACATTATTCAGATTTTGACGATAAACGGGAATTTACGCTTCTATAATTTGATCACGGTTTAGTATAAATACAAACATTTTGGAAGCGCAGATTTGAATGTACGTTGATTGTTTTGACGTGTGGAAGATTGATCTACTTTTATACATTTTCTTTACATGAATCTGCCTTTTGAGGTCACAAATATTTTAAATTAGAAGATGTTCGGGACACATTTTGGTTACCGTTTTCAATTAGAATCGCTCACCGTGACCAAACACTACGGAAAATGGTCAACATGACCATCAAAATAAATACTTGCACTCTTTTGAGTATCAAACAATCGGGTTTTTGACTCACCTAAATAATGATATTCAGACTACTATTGATTTTATTTTGGCAACTTCGTTCTGTAAGTAATTACACGGAGTTTGATCGGCTCTCGGGGTGGTTGGATGATTATTCATTTTATAAATCAATAACACGTTATTTTGGTATTTTATTATTTTTCATTTCGTGGGCTCTATTATTTAGCTATGACATTTTTTCATTGTTCTCAATTTTGGATTAGTTATGTAATTATGTATCATCAGACGCCCGTAGTGGCCCAAAGTGGACTATACGGTGTGTTAGTTAGTCTAGTCCAACCTACGGTGGGAGAACTTGCGCTCTCCCGGGCGCCTAATAAATGTCCGAGTACAGCTAGGCGTTTTGATGGCTAAATGGTGACATAATGTTGATGTTGATCTCAGAGAGTGAAAGTCTTGAATGGCACTGTGCGTGGAGGGGACGAGGCGAGTCGAGACAGGTTGAGGCGAGTCGAGACAGGTTGAGGCGAGTGGAGACGAGTCGACTGGCGAGGTGACGAGTCAAGACGAAGCGAGGCTGGTTTAGACTAGGTGACCCAGGGAATAGGGGGTACTCGTGGGACCCGCGGGACTCGGGGAACCCAGAAGTTTCGGGAACCCGGGGGACTTAGAAGACCAGGGGGATATGGGAGGGCCCACTTGGACCCGTCCAAGGCCCTTTTGAACACCATTGAGACCTTTTGGGACCCAATTGAGAAACTTTGGGACCCGCTTGAGTTCCCTCTGAACCCTGGGACTCCTGTTTCACTCTCCCCACGCTGTAAAACCCATACACAGAAAAAATAAAATGAATGTGAAATGCTTGAGTAGAACAATTAAATATTACAGTCCGCGGATTACTGGCACAGAGGGCGAGGTTCGCGTCGAGGCTTGTCGAGGTGCGTCGAGATCAGTCGAAACATGTTGAGACGGGTCGAGTTGGTCGCGACGAGCCAAGACTGGCCGAAATGATTCGAGCCAAACCGAGATGAGCTGAGACAAGGGGGGGGGACACAAGAGATCCCCCCCCCCCTCCCTATCCATATTGAACAATGAAGGCGAAAGGAATAATCCAAGCAGTTTTTCTGCCCGTGACTAACTTGCCCTGATTTTCTTCTTCACGATCAACAACTTTCTCATGTATAATAATGCTAGTGAATTTGTGCAGGAGTTTTGGTTTGAGATTTGGTGAATATGTATTTTTTCTTCAGTCTGTGCTCACTCGCGCGTGCACGGATCATATCTAGTTTCTGTGGTTGACCTGGACTGCGTAGCTGTAAGCCTTGTGACGCATGGCGGTTGGAGTTAATATGATCCGAGAAGCCTAAGACCTTGGACCATTTTCGACGATACTATCTGTGCGCACTTATCGCGCGTTCATATTACTCTTGGAGATATAAGTCGTTGGAGACGAAGATTCGTTTTGTCCAAGTCTTTTTCTTACCTGAATAACTAAATTGTACCTCCACTTAACTAGACCTCGTAGCTGTAAACATTTTGTTGCGTTGCTGTCGGAGTTGACTTTGTCCGTGTAGCCGTAGAACTTGTATCAATCCCAACGATTATACCTGTGCGTACTAGCGTGCGAAATATTGCTCTTGAAGTTCTAAATGATTGGAGGCGAGGATCCATTCTGTCTGAGTTTTACCTAAATAAATGAAGTGTACTGTGGTCGACCTGGACCGCGTGGCTGTCTAGGTCGTGTTGCGTTGCTGTCGGAGCTGACTTTATCCGTGTAGCCGTAAACTTTGTACTAGTCTCGACGATGCTACCTGTACGCACTAGCGTGCGTACATATTACTCATGAAGTGCTAAATGGTTGGAAGCGGAGATTCGTTTCGTCTAACCTTTTTTTTTATGTGTACCAGCGTGCGTCTGACATTGCTATTTTTTTTTACTTTTTTCTTACTCTACAAGCGTTTATTTTTCTCGTACATTGAGGCGTGCGAGCCTACTGGAATCCTTGATCATCGAGCCCTACGTGGGAGCCTATTATGACTCGCGTTGAGGCTCTGGTGGAACTGAGGATCTAATCAAATCGATTGGCTCAATGCACAACTCCAGAGGATTTAAATGAGCCACACGATCGGCTCAACGCACAGCCCCAGAGGATTTAAATGAGCCACACGATCGGCTCAATGCACAGCCCCAGAGAATTTAAATGAGCCACACGATCGGCTCAACGCACAACACCAGAGAATTACAAAGAGCCACAGGATCGGCTCAATGCACAACACCAGAGAATTACAAAGAGCCACAGGATCGGCTCAATGCACAACCCCATAGGATTAAAATGAGCCACGCGATCGGCTCAATGCACAGCCCCAGAGGATTTAAATGAGCCACACGATCGGCTCAATGCACAACCCCAGAGGATTTCAATGAGCCACACGATCGGCACGATGCATAAGACCAGAGGATTACAATGAGCCACACGATCGGCTCAATGCACAACAACAGAGGATTACAATGAGCCACACGATCGGCTCAATGCACAACAACAGACGATTACAATGAGCCACACAATCGGTTCAATGCACAACAACAGAGGATTACAATGAGCCTCACGATCGGCTCAATGCACAACACCAGAGGATTACAATGAGCCTCACGATCGGCTCAATGCACAACAACAGAGGATTACAATGAGCCACACGATCGGCTCAATGCACAACAACAGAGGATTACAATGAGTCACAAACCAACATTTTCATCATATACATTACACAATACAATGAAAAACATTTGTTTTACAACTCTCATAGACTTCCTATGAAATAACAATACACGTAATATTATTCCTAACGTTTTGGTCATTCTTTTCTAACCCACCAAGATGACATTCCCCCGTAGTAGTCGTGGATACTAATATACGAAGATTTCCACACACTAGGAACAGATCGTATTTAATGGTGGTAGGTTATTATTTAATATGCGAAGTTAGTACTTCTTGGTGCCGTACGTGTCGTAGAGTCCTACTTGTACTTTCATGAGTGTTCTGTGTACCTTTGAGTACAGAGACAGTCCACAGCTAGCCAATCTCATTACGGAGTAGTCCTCTCTATGCCTACAGCATATACTTATTCCTTTTCTCTGAGTGTCTCCACATCTATTCACCAAGTCTTGATCGACAGGAGTCAAAACTCAAAACAATACAAGAGACAGGAGTCAACAATCAGAACAGTACAGGAGGCAGGAGTCAACACTCCAAACAATACAGGAGACAAGAGTCAACAATCAAAACAATACAGAAGACAGGATTTGATTTGATTTGATTTGATTCTCATTTCCACCAGAGCCTCAACGCGAGTCATAATAGGCCCCCGTAGGGCTCAATGATCACGGATTCCAGTAGGCTCCTAAGCCTTAGTGTGTGAGAAAAAACAACGCTGTTAAAGTTATGAAAAATTAAAAATTTCAGTCATGTCAGAAGCACGCTGTTGCTCGCAAGAAAAACGCTTAGCCGGAATGGATCTCCGCTTTCAATCATTTAGAAGTTCACGAGTAATATCGTACAGGTAGCATCGTTGCGACTGTTACAAGGTTTACGGCTAGCGGACAAAGTCAGCTCCGACAGAAACGCAACATGACCTAGAACGCTACGCGGTCAAGGTCGATTGTAGTACGCTTCATTTATTCACGTAAGACTCAGACGAAACGAATCCTTGCTTCCAATTATTTAGAACTTCATGAGTAACATGTACGCACGCAAGTGTGCACAGGTATCATCGTTGAAACTGGTACAAGGTTTACGGCTACACGGACAAATTCAGCTTCGACAGCAACGCAACACAATGTCTCCCGGGTCCCCCGAACTCCCCGGGTCCCCTCGTCTCAGTTCATCTCGGCTTGTCTCGAATCATTTTGGCCACTCTCGGCTCGTCGCGACCAACTCGACTCGCCTCAACATGTTTCGACTGATCTCGACGCGCCTCGACCAGCCTCGACGAGGCTCTCGCCCTCTGTGCCAGTAATCCGCGGACTGTAATAGTTCGACTCATCGCTCGCCAGTTGAATCGTCTCCACTCGCCTCAAGCTGCCTCGACTGGCCTTGTCCTCTCCACACACAGTGCCAATCAAGACTTTCACTCTCTAAGATCAACAGCAACATTATTTCACCATTTAGCCAACAAAACGCCAAGCTGTGCTCGGCCATTTATAAGGCGCCCCGGAGAGTGCAAACTCTCCCACCGTAGGCTGGACTTGACTAACCAACACACCGCATAGTAAACCTGGGGCGTGTGCGGGCGTCTAACGATACCTAATTATACAACTAATCCAATATTGATTACCATAAAAAGGGCACAGATAAATAATTGAGCCCACGAAATAAGAATCAATAAAATACTCAAATAAAGTGTTAATGATCGATAAAATGAATAATCATCCATCCACCCCCAACAGGAGACTGGAGTCAACACTTAATACAATACAAGAGACAGGAGTCATCACTCAGTACAATACAGGAGGCAGGAGTCAACACTAAAAACAATACAGGATACAGAAGTTAACACTGAAAACAATACAGGGAACAGGAGTCAACACTCACTACAATAAAGGAGACAGGAGTCAACACTTAATAAAATACAAGAGACAGGAGTCAACACTCACTACAATACAGGAGACGGGAGTCGACACTCACTACAATACAGGAGACGGGAGTCAACACTCACTACAATACAGGAGACAGGAGTCAACACTCAGTACAATACAGGAGGCAGGAGTCAACACTCAAAACAATACAGAATACAGAAGTTAACAATGAAAACAATACAGGGGACAGGAGTCTACAATCAGTACAATACAGGAGACAGGAGTCAACACTCACTACGATACAGGAGACAGGATTCAACACTCAGAACAATACAGGAGACAGGAGTCAACACTCACTACGATACAGGAGACAGGATTCAACACTCAGAACAATACAGGAGACAGGAGTCAACACTCAAAACAATACAGAATACAGAAGTTAATAATGAAAACAATTCAGGGGACAGGAGTCAACAATCAGTACAATACAGGAGACAGGAGTCAACACTCACTACGATACAGGAGACAGGATTCAACACTCAGAACAATACAGGAGACAGGAGTCAACACTCACTACGATACAGGAGACAGGATTCAACACTCAGAACAATACAGGAGACAGGAGTCAACACTCAAAACAATACAGAATACAGAAGTTAACAATGAAAACAATACAGCGGACAGGAGTACACACTCACTACAATGCAGGAGACAGGAGTCAACACTCCCTACAATACAAGGGACAGGAGTCAACACTCACTACAATACAGGATACAGGAGTCAACACTTACTACAATACAGGTGACAGGAGTCTACACAGTACATTGCAGGATACAGGAGTCAACACTCAATACAGGGGACAGGAGTACACACTCACTACAATACAGGAGACAGAAGTCAACACTCCCTACAATACAGGGGACAGGAGTCAACACTCACTACAATACAGGATACAGGAGTCAACACTTACTAAAATACAGGTGACAGGAGTCTACATTCAATACAATACAGGAGACAGGAGTCTACACTCAATACAATACAAGAGACAGGAGTCAACACTCAATACAATACAGAAGACAAGAGTCAACACTCACTACAATACAGGAGACAGGAGTCAACACTCCCTACAATACAGGGGACAGGAGTCAACACTCACTACAACATCCCAGCCGTTCTTTTCTCATTACCTGCCTTGATGTTCCCCAGGTTTTCCTTTAGAGGCCTCCCCATCTCTCCCCTGAGGAAGCATTGTATCTTCTACTATTCATTTCCCTCTCCCTGTGGGGATAGTAGCCTCGAGATATCAGTATTATAGGCTGGAATATCAGGCCGGACTGCAATAAAGGGCAATTCTAGACTAGGGATAAACATATAAAAGCAACCATTAACTGCAAATGGGGGATTATTTGGGCATTTCTTCCACATCCCCTTATCAGGATCTTCATGTTGTCGTTCAGGCCGAGTGGATGACCTCCATAGACGATAGCGAAGCCCCGCGGATGGTTCAGCATCGACCACTAGACGAAACTTCTTGCAGGTGGAACTGCGTGGGGTGGGGGATGAAGAATCGTTTAGGCCGAGTGGATGACCTCCGTAGACGATAGCGAAGCCCTGCGGATGGTATAGCGTCGACCACTAGACGAAACTTCTTGCAGGTGGAACTGCGTGGGGTTGGGGACGAAGAATCGTTTAGGTCGAGTGGATGACCTCCATAGACGATAGCGAAGCCCCGCGGATGGTAGAGCATCGACCACTAGACGAAACTTCTTGCAGGTGGAACTGCGTGGGGTGGGGGATGAAGAATCGCTTAGGCCGAGTGGATGACCTCCATAGACGATAGCGAAGCCCCGCGGATGGTATAGCATCGACCACTAGACGAAACTTCTTGCAGGTGGATCTGCGTGGGGAGGGGGATGAAGAACTCCCTGGGGTGGTGAATGAGGAACTATGTGGGGTGGTGGATAAGCAACTGCGTGGGGTAATAGATTAAGAACTGCGTGGGGTGCTGTATGAGAAAGTGCGTGGGGTGGTGGATGATGAGCTGCGTGGGGTGTTGGATGAGAAACTGCGTGGGGGGCTGGATGAGGAACTGCGTGGGATGCGGGACAAAGAACTGCGTGGTGTGTTGTAAGAGCAACTGCGTGGGGTGCTGCATGAGGAACTTCGTGGGGTGCTGTATGAGGAAGTGCGTGGTGTGCTGGATGAGAACTGCGTAGGGTGTTGGATGAGGAACTGAGTGGGGTGCTGGATGAATAACTTCGTGGGGTGCTGGATGATAAACTGCGTAGGGTGCTGGATGAAAAACTGCGTAGGATGCTGTATGAAGAACTGCGTGGGATGCTGTATGAGAAAGTTGCTTGGGGTGCTATACGAGGAACTGCGTTGGGTGCTGTATGAGGAACAGCATGTATTGCTGAATGAGCAACTGCGTGGGGGGCTGTAAGAGGAGCTGCGAGTGATGCTGTGTGAGGAACTTCGTGTGGTGCTGTATGAGGAAGTGCGTGGGGTGCTGGATGTAGAAGTGCGTGGGGTTCTGGATGAAGAGCTGCGTGGGGTGCCGTATGAGAAACTGCGTAAGGTGCTGTATGAGGAACTGCATGTGATGCTGTATGAGGGACTGCGTGTGATGCTGTATGAAGAACTGCGTGTGTTGCTATATCAGGAACTGCGTGGGGTACTGTATGAGGAAGTGCGTGGGGTGCTGGATGAAGAACTGCGTGGGGCGCTGTATGAGGAACTGCGTGGGGTGCTAGACGGAGAACTGCGTGTAATGCTATACAAGGAAGTGCGTGGGGTGCTGGACAAGAAACTGCGTGTGGTGCTAGATGAGGAACTGTGTGGGGTGCTGTATGAGGAACTGCGTGTCTTGCTGTATGAGGAACTGCGTGGGGTGCTGTTTGAGGAAGTGCGTGGGGTGCTGGATGAAGAACTGCATGGGTTGCTTGACAAGGAACTGCGTGTGGTGCTGGATGAGGAACTGCGTGGGGTGCTTATGAGAGACAGCGTGTCATGATGTATGAGGAACTGCGTATGGTGCTGGATGAGGAACTGCGTTGGGTGCTGTATAAGGAGCTGCGTGAGGTGGTGGATGAAAACATTGACGGAACATAAGGACTCGTTCGAGGACTTTTATAGTAAATACCGCCCTGTCTACGAACGGATATTAAGTTGAAACGAAATCACAACGGTACTGATATGAAGTAGCCTGCATACATGAATGTCTTCTCGGTAACGTTAACTTGGCAAGTAATCACACGTTGAGCTTAGTGTAAGTGCGGCTGAAGCAGCAACCCAATCTCGAATCCCTTTTCATCCCCTTTGTTGGAAGAGGAAATCTTCCAACCGTTGAAGAAGTAATTGGAAAAGAATTTTATTGTTTTATTTTGCCCAGCTTTGGATATATCTTGACTTTTACGGCCCAGCCTTTGTGTGGCGACTTGGCTCTTATGCCCCAGCTTTCGTGAAGCAGCTTGGCTCTTATGCTCCAGCCCTCGTGTAGCAGCTTGGCTCTTATGCTCCAGCTTCCGTGTAGCGGCTTGGCTCTTATGCCCCAGCCTTCGTGAAGCAGCTTGGCTCTTATTCCCCAACCTTCGTGTGGCAGCTTGGCTCATATGCCCCAGCCTTCGTGTAGCGGCTTGGCATTTATGCCCCAGTCTTCGTGTAGCAGCTTGGCGCATATACCCCAGCCTTTGTGTAGCAGCTCTGCTTTTATGCTCCAGCCTTTGTGTTGCAGCTTCGCCTTGCATGCTCCCAGTGACCCAAACGAGTTGGACATGACACAATATCTAGATACATTTTCGGAGTATTTCGTCTAAATGTACTCCAACTTAATCGATCAGAGTATTGGGAATAGTATCCCAGTAAGTGGATTGGCCGCCCAGTTCTGGCGACATGAGTCATTCGGTAATGGGAATAGTATCTCAGTAAGTGGATTGACCGCCCAGTTATGGCGACAAGAGACATCCGGTGAAAGACACTTCCTTCATCAGAGCGTCCTTAGACCAATTAAATATCGTAACAAGAGGTAATGCAATCTGCTGCAGCATGGACTATTATAAATTTGCATTATCATTTGAATGGTGTCAGTAGTATATATGTCTCCTAAACGCGGATTTTGTCTGGTCTACGGGAATTTGCACATACTATTTCACCAGTGCGACGCATGCAACTTTGAGTCAGCGGGCGGAAGGCGATCGGCGCGAAGACAGGCAGCGCGAAGGAACTGGTTTTAGCAAGCGGACATACGGATAGCTTTCGGAATACTCGAGTGTTAATAGGTTATATATTTTTATTTACCTAAAGGTATTATCATTTCAATGCTTGGGTATATTCTATTGCAACTTCGTTGCATGTCATGATGCATAAATGCATTTTCAATGCTGGGTCCTCTAAATGTTTAGGATATTGACAAACATACATTTATAATATATTTTTTATTGGTATTAATTTATATGTAATATAATAGATTAAAAAGCCCCACTTTCCGGACACCTTTATGATGATTTTTTTTCAAACTTGGTAACATTTCAACGTCGTTTGATCTTTATCAATTTACAAGTGTTATAGATTCAATTAGTTTATTGTTATTTTCTGCGATTAGTTTTATCAGTACCCTTAGCGCTCCGTTGTACTTACTCCTGCAGTAACTCCTCGTATCGTTTTTTTTTTGTTATCAGACATAGAGAGAGCTATAATAAAAAATTAGATGACTGTAACATTCCTAGAGGAGAATCACCCAGGAGTATAATAGACTCATTCGGAAGATGGTTGGATGCTTGAAAGCGAATTTAGGTAATGTTTTGTGTTTTCCATCTATTTATTTCATATGTATATAATATCTATAGGAATAGTTTGGTTTATTAGTCTGGTAGTTGACGGGTAGATGTTTGTATTTTGGGTCGATACAGCAGTTTCGTTACGAAGTTCTATCTACCCCATTTTTCAAGTTATGTATCCTTATTAATATTCGGTTAATTTATGTTGATTTTAATTGTTTTTTTGGAATTTTTGAATAGTTATCTCATACAGTTATTGGATTTTTTCAGTATATTTTAGGTTTGCACCTCCCATATAGCATACTATTTTATGCATAGTTGGTCGGTTACTGCATTATTTTGGAATTTTATATGTATATATGACATTCTGTTACGATTAAGCCGTGGTTACTTTAGTTAGAAAAATGTTAATTTATCCCTGTTTTGGTTTAATATAGCTACTATGTCGTGTTCGTGTAAAAATATTCCTTACCATTTACTATAGGTTTCACCGTGTGTTGCTCGCATGTCCTGGTATCTTATTCAAGTCAGTTGTTTGGTTGGTTATATTCTTTTTCCTCGTTCGTCACGGTTTTTAATGTAAGTTTTGGGTATGGTAGAGAGTTGATCTTACTCTGTTATTACTCGAGAGTTTTTGTATGGGTCTGAGTTCTGTAGGTCCTCTGTAAAGTTTACATCTTCGATGCAGGGTATTGGGTTTTTATACCATTATAGAAATATTACGTTATCTGCATATTCTGCATATTATGTAAGGTATAATTTATTGTTATATGATGTTTATTTTTAGTGTTTTACATATCTTCTTACAACCTAGACAATGTTTGACGTCGTTATTATAGATATAGAAGATCCAATTTGTTACAAACTCGGTATTGTTAAAACTTTATTGTATGATTATTGTAGGACCATTCTTCAATGTTTAGGAGTTAGAGGTGTTCCATAGGCAGAAGCCCGTTGTGTTTTTGCCTATTTGTGTAAGTCGACCGATTTGATATAATGGATATCAAAATTTAATACATTTTTTTATGTGAATTAGAGCAGAGTAGAGAATCTTATTTGGCTATTTTATAGATATTGTTGTTGTTGTATGTTTTTTTCCACGATAATCATAGAAATGTATGTTGGAGAGGTGTAAGTCCGTACTGCATCTTTGTGGAATTTCGTCCTTGATCCCTAGCAAGTGTATAGTGTAACGTTTTCAAAAACGATTTCCTGGATGCAGGGGTCCTGTTGTAGAGGTGGTTTACACTCTTTGGTTGTCATTTGGTGTTCATCCATGTTCAACGTGAATTATGTATGTTCGTGTGGATGTCGATCTTGAGCTTCATGGGTTTGTTAGAGAGGTTATGTGACAAGCTGCTCATCGTTGTAGTGGTTTACTTGAGTCATCAGTGAACAGAAGCCTAGCTTTTTATGGCCACACTCTTTGAGACTCATGTCAGCCCAATTCTTGACCACCGTACCTGTGTCTAGATTTTGGTTATGTCAAGGATAAGATTTTGCTCGACGTTGTTCAGAGACGATGGGTTAAACAGATGCATGGTATGTATGTCTGAAGTATTGTATCATGACTGAGTGTTACCTCTAAACTTGTTATATATCAGTGATAGATTGCTAAGAAGGGACCTAGTAAAGCATTGTAGAGTGCGTTGTTATGACACTGTGGGCTTTGATTTTGTCCTGCTAGAGGCATAACATACGTTAGGTATAGAAAGTTGTTATAGATTTGAACAGGTATCGTAGTAAAAATAACATTTTTCGCAATAACTAAGTGTTAAATGTCTGTTATTTTCGGTATAGCTGTAATATTAGTATGTGTTTTTAGTCATGAATCAGATCAAGTGGGATATTGGAGTAGGATTTTTCATATGGGTGTGGTGGGAAACACCGTAAATAATAGTTAATAATTGTCGGTTAGGGTGGAGTAGAAAATCTTATTTAGCTATTTTATAGTTGTTGTTGCAGGTTTTTGATTGGTTATCATAGAACTATATCTGTATTAGGTATAAATTCGCCTAATTTCATAAAATATTGGGTGCAAATTAAGCTTATTTGGATGTATTAATGCAAAATTTGGTACGTTTAGCCTCTCGACACTGGATTTGGGTCGGTCGGTAGTTAGCGATGTTAGAGTTAAAATTTCTTCAATAATTTAATATTCATCTCAGTTCAGTTACCTAGTCGTATGTCTTTACTAGATGCTTATGCCCGCATGTTATACTTTTATAAATGTTTGTGTTACGTTTGGAGTTATTTGATTAATTCAGGCTTTGTTATGTGATTCAGTTCCAATTCAAAATATCTGTCTTATACGACGATTCGCCAGATCCACTGAATCATTTTCAACAATAGGTTTGTATTGTAGAGGGCCCGTAATCCTAATTCATCCTAACCTATCTAAACCTATTATTCCCCGTTTTATACTTATATAATGTTTTTCTTCATTGATTTAAGCTTTATTCATATCAAATCTATCCACTTCACTCTGTAGTTTTTACCAATCTCTAACAGATTTTGTGCCTACATATATATATATTTATTTTCACTTTACTTGTTACAAGTCCAGTAATATCGATTAATTTCAAGTAATGTTGGGTGATCGCTCGTTAGTAGACTGTAGAGTTCAAAACGCTTATGTAAGCTTACCGCATATGTCAGAGAGTGTTACGGGTGTTAAAGCGTTAGCAAGATTTATGTGTGGTTTAATGTTTGAATAAGATTTTTTGTTGTAATGATGGAGGTGTTGCTCCTACCATTTTCGTCTATTATATCGAATATTGAATAAATCCACTCTAACATTTTTTACTACAGATCAGCGATGTAAGGTCCGCAATCAACAAGATCTAGGATATAAACCATGTCTAAGGTACATAAATAGCGATATATAT
>SDVV010009534.1:0-16660 GCA_016164225.1 Gammarus roeselii | reverse complement strand
AAGCATGCGTGATTTAAATCCTAGATGCTCTCAATCACACTAACCATGCGTGATTTGAATCCTAGATGCTCTCAATCACACTAAGCATGCGTGATTTTAATCGACTCCAGATATTGGTTACTTCGAGGCGAGAGGCAGTGAATTGTTGATCCAGCTCAAGACTAGGAGGAGGGGACCCCTGAGCACGAAGCCTTTCGGGGAAGTCTGCTACAAGCTTGCGGAGAGCAACATGGAGCACGACACCCCCTTTGTGGTTCCCGTAGCCATAACGACTGTTAAAAAGGTACGAGCAAGACCTTCATTCTGTAGGGAATATTCTGCAAGTGTCTGCAGAAAGTTAGAGAAGGAATATATTGTTAAATGAACCGGGTCTGGAAATATTGTAATACAAATAAAATGTTTCTTTGTATGTTTAGTTGGTTTGAACTGATGACTCATATGCAGTGCTTTGTTGCCAAATCTTTCAAAGTTGTTTGAGGACTTGCTGAATCAGTTTGCGGAGAGTTAACGCCAACAGTACCCATCCATGAACTATAGGGTATGTCTGATAGACTTTGCTTCGATATACAACTAGTAAGTTGCTTCTATTTATCATGTCCCTTAAAACCGTTACCAAACATATTCCTTTCATTGATCGTCATTAATTGGTTTTATTTTATGCAGAGTCCCCTGGCCTCGTCGGCACCGAAACACCTGCCCGGCTCTGACAGTGGCAGTGTTCAGCTCACGCTGCTCTATCAGGTCACGGGGCACTGGTCAGCCAGGGTCAAGGTGGTCGTACTCCGAGGCAAGAAACTAGTGTCGCCCAGGGTGAGTCGTCATAAAGATAATGATAGTTTATAAAATTATAAACATTTCTCGCATGTGAAATTCTGCTATTTCCGTAGAATAAATTCCACTTAATAACATGGCAGTAATTTTAAGTGCCAATGATCCCTAAAATCTTTTTGGGGCGGAATGATAGCCACCTGAAGGAACAGTGCAAATGATCTTATAGTATACCTGGGAAGCAGTGCGAATGATCTTACAGTATACCTGGGAAGAAGTGCAAATGATCTAACAGTATGCCTGCATTGCCTGAGAAGAAATGTAAAAGATCTTTTAGTATGCCTGTGGAAAAGTGCAAATGATCGTACAGGTTGCCTGGGAAGAAGTGTGAATGATCTTACAGTATGCCTGGGAAGAAGTGCAAATGATCTTGCAGTAGGCCTGGGAAGGAGGGCGAATGATCTTACAGTATGCCTGGGAAAAAGTGCAAATGATCTAACAGTATGTCTACATTGCCTGCGAAAAAATGTAAAAGGTTTTACAGTATGCCTGGGGAAAAGTGCAAGTGATCTTACAGTATGCCTGGGACGAAGTGCGAATTATCTTACAGTATGCCTGGGAAGAAGTGCGAATGATCTTGCAATAGGCCTGGGAAGAAGTGCAAATGATCTTACAGTATGCCTGGGAAGAAGTGCAAATGATCTAACAGTATGCCTACATTGCCTGAGAAAAAATGTAAAAGATTTTACAGTATGCCTGGGGAAAAGTGCAAGTGATCATACAGTATGCCTGGGAAGAAGTGCAAATAATCTTACAGTATGCCTGAAAAGAAGTGCAAATAATTTTACAGTATGCCTGGGAAGAAGTGCAAATCATCTTACAGTATGCCTGGGAAGAAGTGCAAATTATCTTACAGTATGCCTGGGACGAAGTGCAACTGATCTCACAGTATGCTTGGGAGGAAGTGCAAATAGTCTTACAGTATGCCTGGCAGGAAGTGCAAATAATCTTGTAGTATGCCTGGGAGGAAGTGCAAATGATCTTGCAGTATGCCTGGGAGGAAGTGCAAATGATCTTGCAGTATGCCTGGGAGGAAGAGCAAATGATCTTGCAGTATGCCTGGGAGGAAGAGCAAATGATCTTACAGTATGCCTGGGAAGAAGTGCAAATTATCTTGCAGTATGCCTGGGAGGAAGAGCAAATGATCTTGCAGTATGCCTGGGAGGAAGTGCAAATAATCTTGTAGTATGCCTGGGAGGAAGAGCAAATGATCTTGCAGTATGCCTGGGAGGAAGAGCAAATGATCTTGCAGTATGCCTGGCAGGAAGTGCAAATAATCTTGTAGTATGCCTGGGAGGAAGAGCAAATGATCTTGCAGTATGCCTGGGAGGAAGAGCAAATGATCTTGCAGTATGCCTTGGAAGAAGTGCAATGATCTTACAGTATGCCTGAAGAGTGCACATGATCTCACAGTAGCTATGCCTGGGAAGAAGGCCACGCTGGTCAACCTAGTGCGAAGAAACTGTTGTTGTGGCTCATAATTATGAGTAATGAATTGTTTTGAGCAAGCTTGTCGTTAGCCTACAATGCTTGCAAATACTTTTGAACAGTAATAACGAAATTAAATTTAAAGCTTCTCTCCTAAGATTATCTTTCTGAATAATTGAACGGTCAGACAAAGACTTGAGGGCCGTGGAAACGAGGGATTTAAGGATTTAGAATCTTGATGAAAAATGACGGGTTGGAAAATGACAGAAAAATTAAATACCCAGATAAAACGAACAGTCTTCGTCAGTGTGAGCTGTTCTGAAGACAATATTCGCCATTTAAATGAACTTGCCTTTAACTTATGTTGTGTAGGGGTAGCAAATTATTCTTACCTTTACATCCCACCAATCAGTGAATGTTATTGGTGGATGTTAATTAAACTATTGATTTGTAGGAGAAGAATTAAAACTTGTTGGGTGAAGTGATGGTTCTGTGAGTGACAAGAGGCCGTTTCAGCGTCTCTCACTTAAGGAACTGAGAGCATAGGTATTGTCCGCAATGCTGTTGTGTATTACATTTGCTTGCAAGATGTTTGACACGCGTATCACTAAAGTTTGAATATAGTTAGTGTTAACATGATGGGTTAAATAGGCGGAGGATGAAAACCTTTGAATAAAATTAGTGTTAACATGGTAGGTTATATATGCACAGGATACAACCTTTGAATATAGTTAGTGTTAACATGATAGGTTAAATATGCGCAGGATGAAAACCTTTGAATATAATTAGTGTTAACATGGTAGATTAAATATGCACAGGATATAACCTTTGAATACAGTTAGTGTTAACATGGTAGGTTATGTATGCTCAGGATACAACCTTTCAATAAGCCATTAAAATGCGGCTGATAAATGGACACGTTCCCGCATAAACGAGGCAATGGTAGTATATGAAGCAGGAAAGAAGCAATGGAGAATAAATGGCCCTTATGAAAACAACAAATGGTTGCTAGGATAAATTGTTCAGAGGAAGTGGATTACTTTTGAAGAATTTTCCATTTACGTGCTCGAAAATATATAATTTTAATTTGCGACGAAAAGTAGCTACCAGTACTGCAACTCGTTTTCACGTCGGTAGCAATCGAAGTGAAATTTTCCGCAAATATCCAATTTAGTAGAAAGGTGAGGTAATCTCGATGAGTTACGGCGAATTTGCAAACCCGCGTTGTGACGAGGATTACACGTAGGGTCGTTTCCTCCGAAATATTCCTTATCAATTTAAGCTGTTTCATTTAAAGCTTTGGGAGCTAACACTGCGGCGGTAAAGAGTTTCATGTGAGAGTGTTCTATTGACACGCTTGTGACTAAGAAGGAGGGGTCCTAGGCTTGTTTTGTAGGTAGCGGCACATGCGTTGATACAATTGTCCGAAATGGGTAGGTGAGGCTGTAGCATAAGAATTTTTGCAGAAGTTGTGTAGGATGCCATACGATTCGGATTAGAGTGTACAATTTAAAGGGAAAATTTCCACTATGGCGGAAGATCAAAATTAAACCAACAGATCATGAAAAAGTAGAAACACCCACTGAACAGAGCAATGTAATAAAAGTTTCGAACTACAGCGGGCCTTTAAATCATGATATATCAACACCTGTTGAGTGATATTCAAACCTGTCTAGTGTTTTTCTTAGACATGTTAAATGCGGTGTGGTTTGGAGAAAAGATCTGTTAATATTTTGTTAGCTCCTTTAGGGTCTGTTGGGTCGTTTTCCTATTAGGTCATAAGTTCGCTGCCAGAAGGACATTGACCCCAGTGCACTAGAAAACCTTGACACTCGAATCTATTATGTCATAAAAGGCATTTTCAGTTTTTCCATGCTACTTTTTACACCAAGCTGACTGCTGCTGTACTGAGTGCACAGATTTAGGAAGAAGAGTCGCAATCTAGGACATGGGAAGAACTAAAAGATAATTGCATAACGGAAAAATCTTGACAAAGTTTATCCATGCAGAGTTCGTAAATGTCAATACTGTCTAATATATTTAGCCCCTAACCATTGTCAGGAGGTTGAAATCACAACGATCTATTCTAATATTCTGCTCATGGCAACAAGTCTTGCTGATTCACGCCGTCAAGGCCACCTCGTTCTAACAGCGTTAACAGCTTTCATTAAGATCAGACAGTCTGAGTGTCCTCACCCAGCTTTAAACACTGCACTACAAACATCCCGTTCTACGTAAAATGCAGCACGATCTCTTTGTGATGACCGAAACGGGTCAGGCAGTGGAATTCTGCTGGATCCCCGGACACGCGGGAATGAGAGGAAACTAACTTGCGGACTCGCTTGCTAAACTGGCATCTTCTCACCAAGAACATTTTTTCGCAATACATTACCGGGACTGTTCCCTATCATCAACTCCCATATAACATCCCGATGGGATGAAATGTGGCCACAGAGTGGATAAAAAATGCTTTCAGTCAAACACTCAGTCGGAAAATGGGAAACATAGTTCACCAACAGAAAGGACCAAGTGTTCATCGACTGCTTGTGCACAGGACACACGTGGATAACTAACACCCACCTGATAGATGTCGACATAGAACCAAACGCGCCACCTTGCCCTTGTTGCCACCAAGTGGCTATCAGCGTGAAACACTTACTGATGGATTGCAACGTACTCGCGGCAGCCCGACGAGCGTTCCTTAATCCCCCGTGCAACCTACAAAGCCTACTCACGGACCCAACCTACCGTAAAGAGCTTATCGCTTTTGGAAAACACACCGGACCATACGAAGCTGTCTTAACCCCAAACGTAATGCGTCCACCCCATTACGCACAGAAATAACAACACATTTTACGAAGATACACGTAAACTCGTTACTCTCTCGTACGCGCTAGTACGCGGATATGCCACAATTGAAATATGTACCGACTTCATCTTGACATGACTTATATTTTCGTACGCGAGGCCGTGCGAACTTACCTGAATCAACGACGGTCGCGCCCTACGGAGGAGCCTATCATGACTCACGTTGGGGCTCTGGTAGAAATGAGGCTCAAATCAAATGCATTAAGATATCGGTCTCTCCCCAGAGTGCGTGTTAGTCCATCGTAGTCCGAACGACAGGTACGATAGGAAAACTTGTCAAAACAAGATAGTCAACTATATATAACTAACAACGTTGAAAATTCTTTATAAGTACTCGACTTGAAAGGTCGGGCCAAGCAATGATTTTGTTCAGTGCGGGCTTCCGTAGTGATTTCGGTACCAGGGTATTTCCTGGAGGTTTCCCCGCATCTCCGAGTCCGCCTCGGCACAGTCTCCCTCAACTACTTGTCGCTACTGCAGCTTGGTAGGGGAAGGCTTTACGATCAAATGGTCACAAAATGATACATGGAGTGTTCGTCTCAGGTAGATGATCCATTGTTGTGGCGATAGTCCTCAGTTTGCTGTTAGTCGAGAAACTTCTTCTCAGGTAAATGATTCATTGTTGTAGCGATAGTCATCAGGTTAATGTTAGTCGAGAAACTTCTTCTCAGGTAAATGTTCCATTGTTGTAGCGATAGTCCTCAGGTTAGTGTTAGTCGAGAAACTTCTTCTCTGGTAGATGATCCATTGTCGTAGCGATAGTCCTCAGGTTAATGTTAGTCGAGAAACTTCTTCTCTGGTAGATGGTCCATTGTTGTGGCGATAGTCCTCAGGTTAATGTTAGTCGAGAAACTTCTCCTCAGGTAGATGATTCTAGAAAACTTAACATAACTTTGGTCAGTGGCTGCTGGATATAAAACATACTACATGGTCTAGATACAATGAAATTTGACGTGCGACAGATCATGCACCAACTGTGCAGGGGTATAATACAAACTGCAACTAGGTACAAACATGGTATGTATCAAACGCACCATCGTGTGCTCTACTAGCGGATTTCTCTTCAATCCAGAGTGGGGGCGAATATCGTGTGGAGGCCGTCGTGCGACAGGAGGGCAGCACCATCGCTGTTCACAAGACCAACTCCGTGGCAACAGTCGGCTCTCCCGTGTGGAACAGCCCCATGCTTTTTGACGTACATCAAGCCAAGGTACACACTAAAAATATGAGCAGTACAACATCTCCTCCCCTTCTAGAGTAGCGTTTCTTACTCCAGTACTCTAGGAGTAGAAAAGTCTCTTTACTTGCAATGAAGAGTTGGCCATATTCTCGCATGATAATATCTGTTCGTTCGCGTATGTGAAGGGTATTTGTTCAACTCCAATATTTAATGTAGGAGGAGTAGCTGCACTATTTGTATTTGTTCAACTCCAATATTTAATGTAGGAGGAGTAGCTGCACTATTGGTATTTGTTCAACTCCAATATTTGATGTAGGAGGAGTAGCTGCACTATTGGTATTTGTTCAACTCCAATATTTAATGTAGGAGAAGTAGCTGCACTATTGGTATTTGTTCAACTCCAATATTTAATGTAGGAGGAGTAGCTGCACTATATGTATTTATTCAACTCCAATATTTGATATAGGAGGAGTAGCTGCACTATTGGTATTTGTTCAACTCCAATATTCAATGTTGGAGGAGTAGCTGCGCTATTGGTATTTGTTCAACTCCCATATTTAATGTAGGAGGAGTAGCTGCACTATTGGTATTTGTTCAACTCCAATATTCAATGACGGAGGAGTAGCTGCACTATTGGTATTTGTTCAACTCCTATATTCAATGTAGGAGGAGTAGCTGCGCTATTGGTATTTGTTCAACCCCAATATTTGATGTAGGAGGAGTAGCTGCGCTATTGGTATTTGTTCAACTCCAATATTCAATGTAGGTGGAGTAGCTGCGCTATTGTTATTTGTTGAACTCCAATATTCAATGTAGGAGGAGTAGCTGCGCTATGGGTATTTGTTCAACTCCAATATTCAATGTAGGAGGAGTAGCTGCACTATTGGTATTTGTTCAACTCCAATATTCAATGTAGGAGGAGTAGCTGCGCTATTGGTATTTGTTCAACTCCAATATTCAATGTAGGAGGAGTAGCTGCGCTGTTGGTATTTGTTCAACTCCAATATTTGATGTAGGAGGAGTAGCTGCGCTATTGGTATTTGTTCAACTCCAATATTCAATGTAGGAGGAGTAGCAGCTGCACTATTGGTATTTGTTCAACTCCAATATTCAATGTAGGAGGAGTAGCTGCACTATTGGTATTTGTTCAACTCCAATATTCAATGTAGGAGGAGTAGCTGCACTATTGGTATTTGTTCAACTCCAATATTCAATGTAGATGGAGTAGCTGCACTATTGGTATTTGTTCAACTCCAATATCCAATGTAGGAGGAGTAGCTGCACTTCTCCATCTTTGAGAGTTGATGGTCATCAGTCAACAGTAATCCTGGGGGTCGTAACGTACGTAAATGAAATATCTCAACACGAGTATCGATTGATCTACAATTGGTTCAAGTTACTAAAATTAAGTAGAAAATGCTGAGAAAAAAAAACAATGGTAAGTTCTGCATTGAACGTAGCCAATTGACACATCTGATTTTACCATGAAAGCGTCGGTCACAACTAGATGACTTACATTGTCATTCTGCTCCTTGCGTTTCATGCCTCATTTTCCTAAACGTAGATTGTATAAAGAATATTTGACATCCCCCTGGTCCCCTCAGGTGGGGAACGTGACGCTGGAGTTCTCCTTGGTGAGGGTGGGGCGGACGAGACGATCTTCCACTCTTGGGAGGGTCTTGGTGGGGCTGGACACAACAGGTGAGAGGACAGGCAGTGGTGGTAGTCACGTACCCATAAAGAGAGGGAGATACCAAGAGTGGCCACCTCCTTCCCTAGGAGGCTTGGTTCCGTGCAATCTGGTCCGCGCGGTTCGAATATATTGAGTGTGATATGTTGGTGAAGGGGCTGAGAGACAGTGGTGATGGTCCTGTGTACGTTCCTGTTCAGTCATGTGAAAGTTGAGGGTACATCGTTGGCAGTCAGGTGAACTGTCGTCTAATTTATAGCCGTTCAACGAATACAAAAATCCTATTCTGACAATCTAGTCGCTGTCTTCATCGGATAAGAAGTCCAATTCTTTACTTCTACTCTTATCTGTTCATCAACGAATTAAACCTTCATTCTTCATATATGTTTGCATTCTTCTATGTGGCAAAGGATTATAATCTTGCCACCGTAAGTGGCGACTAAGAGGAGAGCCCTGTTGCGGTTTAGTTGAAGTCATGCTACCGTAACCCCTGCGTGTCGTAGAAGGCGTCTAATAGCGACGGAGCGTGAGGGCTAGGGATCCCTTCCTCTGAAACTTTCCCTCAAAGACGGCAAGAGGACCGGAGAGGCTCACGCCTCACCGACCCTTAATGTTAGGGTCGCTGAATGGATTTGCGGATTTATAATTTATTTAGGTATAATGACATGTTGACGAAATAACAGAAATATCAGAATACACAGATGATACGTACCAAGTCTTCGTCAGCGTGAGCTGTTGTGAAGATAACATTTGCTACTTAGGTGAATTTAATACTAACTTATAACTAGGGATGAGGAGTAAGGACCAACCGATAGACATTGTTGGAGGACATCCTCTACTCTCCACTTTTCAATATGTCAAGACAGATGAAAGCATTACTGTGGACCATTAATTTCAAGAAAAATAAGCAGAGTAAGTCTGATCATCGACGTTTACTTTATCATGACTATTTACTGTTTCAACCGTCATTTACTAAAAAAAAATGAGAGCAGAAAATGTCCGACATGAGGTTGTCTATTACATTACTCACACATTGTTTGGCGTTCGATGACACCAATTTGTAACTAACTGCATAGTAAGCATGACATATTAACATATGCACACGGGAAAGAAATATTACAATGAGTCATAATCTATGAGTACAATAAATGAACGGATTTCTACATGAACAAGATGATTAGAAATTCGAGCATATGAAGCGAGGAAAAAATAGAATGAAAGCATCTATAAGATGAAACTGATGAAACATAAATAGCTGACACGGTAAATTGCATAGCAGAAGTGAATTACAATTCAAGAATTTCTGCACGTGTAAGTTCAAACTGGTATAATTTTAGTTTACGTTTAAAGGTAGCAATACTTCTGCCCGTCCTTATATCTATGGTAATCGAATTCCAGGGCTTAGCAGCTCTGTATTTTAAAAATATTTGGTCCTGTGTTGAATTTCGGGGAATTTGCAGATCCGCATTGCTGCGAAGATCATACATAGGATTATTTCTAACGAAAAAACCTTCATCAATGTAAGTTAAATGATTCAAATTTTTGTAGACAAATACCGCAGCGGATAAGTTGATGATTTGACACAGTGGGAGGATGTTCCATTGACGAAAGAGAGGCAACGTGTGGTCACGTCTGCTAGCATGTGATAGTGTTCTGATGACTCTCTTTTGACTCAGAACGATAAATCTTAAGTTTGTTTTGTAGGTAGACGCACAAACATCTCGCCAATCTCTTTGTAGGTAGACGCATTGTCGTGAGACAATTCCTAATTTTGTATTTGATGCCACGGGGTTGTAGTACGAATGAAGCAAAGAGGAGAGAGATTGGCGAGATGTTTGTGAAGAGGAAGTTTGAAAGTAATCACGCTGAGCGAGACTAAGTTGAAAATTACGGGCGAATGGGAGTTTGGGGGGGGGTAAGGGGATAAAAGTCTGTGGCGTGGAGGGAGGTTGGGCACGAGAAGGTGTGGTGTTGACATTGAGTGATCGGTTGGCTAGTAGCGTTAACGAGTGGAAAGAGGTATCTTTAAGATAGATTTGGATGAGAGTCAAGTAAAGTAGGGAAAGATGGGTGTTTGTGATTGCTTACGGACCTGATGGCGAGAGGAGTGAGTAGGAGAGGGAGCAATTTTGGACTGACCCGAGTGAATGTAATGAGAGAGTTTTGGAGGCCAATACAACGTGGTTGATCTGGGTGACCTAAATGCGAGAGTTAAGAGATGAAGTGGTGGAGAATGTGGTAGGGAGGTATGGCGTTTCTGGTAGAGATGACAGCGTAGAGAACCAGTTTCGTGCATGGAATAGGAGCTGGAAGTTGGAAACAGCTTTTACAAGATGAGAGATATTCACGAGTACGCATGGGTAAGGATGGCCCTTGGTGCAGTGGGGGAGAGAGCGCTGATAGATTGTGTACTGATTTTAAGGAGAGTAGTGATGAGGCTGTTGGATGTGCGGGTGTTGAGAGGGAAGGGTGGATGAGTGTCGTGTGCGTGGGTAATGGGTGCACGGATGCCGGTGTTAGGAGAGACATGTGGTGGACATTACTAAGGAAGAAGTGTGTGAGGCGGTGGGGGTAACAAAACCAGGGAAATTTTTTCTGGTTTGACGGGGTGTTGACTGAGAGCCTGAGTAGAGGTGCAGTAATGATAGTAAAACGGCTGGTGAGGCAACTGGACCTGTGTTTTATGTCGGGCGTGGTGACGATTGAGTGGAGCAGTGCTTGCATTGTCTCGCAGGATAAGGGCAAAAGAGCTGAAAATTAATGCTGCAACTCGAGAGGTATCGGTTTGTTATGTGTTGTCGCCTATTGGGGAGCCTGCAGGAGTCAGGCGGGCCAACTCCATCAAGATGCCTTGCCTGCGGTGACGGCGTATGGGACCCTGGCCCCGGTGAAAGTCTAGACCCATCCTGATTTCCTTGCCGGTGGGGATGGTGCCGTGTGCGCCGTCTCTGTGGTGTTGACGTGGACGCAGTCTGTGCGCTGCCCGGGCTTGAGGCCCACCAACACTTTCAAGACACCAGTCACAACCCATGCTCTGCCCTCTTTCCTCATGGACAAGTAAACAATCCCCAGCATTTTTCTCCTACATTACATCCCTGTCCCACGGGAGGTTGTTGTTGCTCAGCCCCGGTATCCTCCTGCGGTAGTAGAAACCTCGGCAGCGAACCGCCCAAAACCCTCGATACCCACCGACACGCGCGTGTTGAGGGGAGACGAGAAATGGGAGGCCGCTTTAGTTGTGGGGTAGTGTTTTTGTTGCTATCTGAATCAACTTTGTGGCTTGTGTGGCAGTTAACAAATGGCCACCCGTTAGGTTTAATTTTAATTGTGGACACTAGAACATAGAAACTTGCAGCGTGTCCATGTTCCTCAGCCACACTGCAACGCACCGACCAGACGCGTGCAGGGATAACCTTATGTGGAACAGGAATGTTTTGTAGGGGAGAAATAATGGGGATTGTTCACTTGTCAATGAAAAACAATGCAGTGTATATGTCGTGGCTCTGATGTCTTGGAAGTGTCGGTGGGCCCGAAGGCTGGGCAGCACACAGGCTGCGTCCACATCAACACCGCAGAGAAGGCGCAATTCCCACCGGCGAGGATATGAAACAGGGTGGATTGAGGGACTTTCGCTGGGGCCGGAGCCCCAGACGCCGCCACCGCAGGCTAGGCATCTTGATGGAGTTGGCCCGCCTGACTCGTGTAGTCTCCCTCGTGGGCGGGCCTACGGGAGGCAATCACTGCATGCGTCTTGTAGGAGCGTTGCAGTGTGGCTGATGGACATGAACATGTTGCAAGTAACAATGTTATTGTGTCCACGGTTACTATATGACTTGGGTGGCCATTTGTTAACTGCCCCTTAACCCACAAAGTTGATTCAGAAAGTAGTAATAACACTAACCCGCCACTAAGTCGGTCATCTCTTTCTTTCTTCCCACCTCCCCCTGTCTCAACATGTGTGCGTCGGTGGGCATAGAGGGTTTCGCGCTGTGCACTTGCACGGTTTCCACCACCGCAGGTGGAAACCGGAGTCAAGCAACAACAGCAAAGAGTGCTAATCAAGTAGATTAAATTGTACGGATAGTTCAAATGGTAAGGAACTGAGTGGCTTTAGGAGTGGTGAAGGATGTACCCATCAGATATTTGCAGTGAGGCTAGTCTGTGTGAATAAACTTGCGAAGGGATAGAATGTGTTCAGGACATTCATGGATCTGGAAAAGGCCTATGGCAGAGACGACAGGGAAGCGCTATGGAAGGTGGTGCGACTTTATGGAGTGGGCGGAAATCTGTTTGAAGCGGGTCAGTGTTTCCATGTTGGTAGCAGACTAGATGTCAGGGGGGAGCGAAGTGAGTGCTCAGTTCATATTGGAAGTGGGACTGATACAAGGCTGCGTTATGTGATCAGATAAATGAATGCGAGTGAATTGGGTTGTGGCTTACAGCTGTTGGAAACGAATGGGCGGAGTTTGCGGTTTGTGTAGGCAAGTGTTGGATTGTGTGAGAGGAGGAATTTGCGAGTTAACGTGGGTAAGAGAAGAGTAATGAGATGTTCGAAAAATGTCGATGCGAGCAGAATCAGTGTCCTAAATGGCGATCTATTAGAGAGAGTTCAGTGTTTTAAGTACCTGGGCTCTCATGTGGAGAAGATTGAACTGGTAGTAAGAGGTGAAGTCGCGCCTGAAGGAAGGTGTTCAGTGTTGGGTGCATTGAAGAATATAATGAGCTGCAGGACGTTGGGGGATGGAAGCGAAGCGAGTATTGTATGTGATTGTAGACGTCCCAACTGTACTCGACGGAGATGAAACTTGGGGAGTATGAGAAGGAGATTGAATGTTTTTGACCTGAAATGTTTGAGGAGCATGGCTGAGGTGACACTGAGACAGGGTCAATAACAACGTTATTCGAATTAGAACGGGGATTGTTAAGTTGTTAGAGGTAAATGGACGTTGTTGGGCTGGTTCGGTCACATGGTGAGGATGGATGGTGTGAGATTGGTGAAAAGAGTGATGAAGGCGGTGGTGAGTGGACCAGAGGTAGACCGTAGTGTGGGTGGATGGATGGCGTGAAGCAGGCTTCAGGAGAGATATACATTAGTGTGGAGGTAGCTAGGGAACGTGCACTGAATAAGCGTTTATGAAGAACGGTTGTGAATGGATGGGTTTTGACGCTGCCCTGATGTGCTTTCTCGTTCGTGGCATCGCTTTGAAAAGCTGGATGGTCGTGCGCGAGAGAAGAGGGGGCGGTCACAATGACGCGGCAGGGGTAAACCAGTTTTACTGTTGCGCCCTGCTGCTGACACCGACTTTGAACTGCACTCCTGACCCTGAGTGTGTTGCAGGGTGTCCCGACCGGACCCTTTAGCAACAGGGCTAAGTTTGTTCATGTGTGAGTGTATGAGGGGAGTGTGAGGTGCGACTTTTTTTACTGGCCACCCTCCTTTCTATGGATTCTGCCTTGTATCTAGAGTGATTTATACATGCTTTTAACAACTAAGAACACAAATTTCTTGAATCTGTTGCTATTTTTAGCAATAATAAAACTCTGTTCTTCTTAGTTACTTGTACTTCTCTTTAATCAAATAACAATTCTGTGAATAACTCTTTCTAGTAAGCACACTGTTCTTTAACAAATTAGAACACCTTCCTGCAGTCAATCATCGCGTTTCTCACTCCCATTACAGAGTCCGGCAGCCAACACTGGTCAGAAGTGATGGCCAAACCCGAAAAAGAAGTCACCATGTGGCATCTTCTCTCTCCCTCCTGACCATGTGGTGCCGAATGGTCTCCTTGCGGCATCTCCTTGCTCTCCACTCATCCCTCACAGACCGTAAGGGTGACCTCCTTACACGACTAGGGAGCTGGGAAGATTTCATTGTCAAACAAATCAGACTGAGACTGTTATGCTGTACAACTAGCTCATCCTTGATGATGTGCCCATCGGTTACGGGCTGCCAAATACTGAAGGCTTCCACTTGGACGGCAATAGTCCTAACGTCACATTTGCTTAGTAAGACGGTGGATTAGTCTCCTAGTGTTTGTCGAGGCGGTTCTTTGAAGGTGTTAAAGTCATCACTGTTAACCACATCATCATGTGGTTAACAGTAATAAGGTTTGAGAAGTACCTAGCGAAAGGAAATAATTGATACTGGGTTTCCGTGTTGCAGGCGGGAGTTCGTTGAGAGTGGTGCAGAGTTTCTATTTTGGCAGCAGAACGTTTGCCAGAGTAGGGAGATAGATGAGTGCATGGTTCCCGTGAAAGAGACTGAGGCAGGGTTGCGTTATGTGCCATCCTGTTTCTTCAATGTTAGTCTAGATGTAGTGGTCAGGGAGGAGATGTTAGGGTGAATTGGCGCAGTTGGCATTGTTCAATATTTGTCTGGATGCACTGGTCAGGGAGGAGATGTTGGGGTGAAGTGGCGCAGTTGGCATTGTTCAATGTTAGTCTGGATGCAGTGGTCAGAGAGGGGATGTTGGGGTGAAGTGGCGCAGTTGGCATTGTTTGTCTGGATGCAGTGGTCAGGGAGGTGAGTTTAGTGTCAGGTGGCGCAGTTGGCATTGTTCAATGTTTGTCTGGATGCAGTGATCAGAGAGGAGATGTTAGGGTGAAGTGGCGCAGTTGGCGTTGTTCAATGTTTGTTTGGATGCAGTGGTCAGGGAGGAGATGTTAGGGTGAAGTGGCGCAGTTGAAATTGTTTGTCCGGATGCAGAGGTCAGGGAGGAGATGTTAGGGTGAAGTGGCGCAGTTGGCATTGTTCAATGTTTGTCTGGATGCAGTGGTCAGGGAGGAGATGTTAGGGTGAAGTGGCGCAGTTGGCATTGTTCAATGTTAGTCTGGATGCAGTGGTCAGAGAGGAGATGTTGGGGTGACGTGGCGCAGCTGGCAGTTGAGTCAATTACTGTTTGTGGACGATACGGAACTAATGGCTGAGTCGGGGGGAGAAGTTGTGTAATCTGGTGTCAGAGTTTGTTTGGAAGTGTGAGAGGAAGAAACGGCGAGTTGATGTGGGTGAAAATGAAATGACATGTTTCAAGAAACGTCAAAACGAGTGGAATCAGTATTTGTCAGAATGGAGAGTTGTTCAAAGATGCATATTGTTTTAACTATCTGAACTCGTTTGTAAAAGAGGAAGGTGACGTGGAAACGAATGCGAGATATAGATTGAATGAAATACGTAGAATGATATAGATTGAATGAAATACGTATAATGATACAGATTGAATGAAATACGTATAATGATACAGATTGAATGAAATACGTATAATGATACAGATTGAATGAAATACGTTTAATGATACAGATTGAATGAAATACGTTTAATGATACAGATTGAATGAAACACGTTTAATGATACAGATTGAATGAAATACGTATAATGATACAGATTGAATGAAATAAGTTTAATGATACAGATTGAATGAACTACGTTTAATGATACAGATTGAATTAAATACGTTTAATGATACAGATTGAATGAAATACATATAATGATACAGATAGAATGAAATACGTATAATGATACAGATAGAATGAAATACGTATAATGATACAGATTGAATGAAATGCGTATAATGATACAGATTGAATGAAATACGTATAATTATACAGATTGAATGAAATACGTATAATGATACAAAATGAACGTCAAATCAGCTAAAATATCTTAATAGTTTATCACATCGTGTAATTGAAGAAAATTGAGTCACTGTATGAACGGTAGCGAGCATAGATGAGGGAAAGGAATACATTTTCATTCATACACACACGGTGTTGTATTATTTTTGAATCTTAAATCTATACACAAATATACACAATAATAAAATACGTAAAATGATATGCCAGGATCATGAAATCAGATTTAGTAACCCTTATAGTGTTGATTACAGCGTGTGACAGAAAATGGGACAGAGTAAAACGGCAATGTGCGTCTCACTTCCATAGCATACACAAACTGACTGTTTTTTTCTTCTAGCACAATAATCCAATACATGAACATATTTACACAATAAATCTTGGAATAGATATGGTGATCGGACAAGTCCATCAAATTAGATTGAGTAACCTCCTAAAGTTCATTGCAGCGTGTAACTGAGTAATTGGAACAGAGAATGAACGGAAACAGCATCTTGCTTCCATGGCTAAGCGGCGCGAAGAGCTGCAGCGGCGCCTGACCCAGCAGAACAGCGTACACTCTCATATAAAGACTTTTACCCAGCGATTAAAAAAGCTGTGCGAAACAAATGGAACATGGAATGGTCTGATGTTCCTATGAGAAATAAACTGCGTACTATCAAAGACGCACCCATATCCTGGGTCTCATCAAGCAACCGATCTCGACGGACTGAGGTAACTCTGTGCCGACTGAGAATAGGACATAGCAGACTAACTCACAGACACCTAATGGAGGCGTCACCACCTCCTTACTGCATGGACTGTCTAGTCCCTCTTACAATAGCCCATGTCTTGGCAGAATGCCCCACATGGACGGAATGTCGGCGCACATACTTCCCCAGGAGCCGGTTCCTGGACCTTCCTAATATACTCCGCCTAATGCTTACTGAGTTCCCTCGGAGACAATTCAGTGCGGAACCACTTCTCAGCTACCTCCAAGAAACCGGCCTCCTAACTGAAATCTGATCTGTTGTGAATTGATCATACTCGATCTTACT
>SDVV010009533.1:0-16660 GCA_016164225.1 Gammarus roeselii | reverse complement strand
CCTTAACGTCTCCCATTCTTCCTCCACATCTCTCAGGTTCTGTCCTCTCACGTTGTCATATTCTTCCTTCAACGCCTGCTGGAACTCCTCGGCTCTACTTCTCACATTCAGTCCACTCACTTTCACTACCTCTCTTCCTCCTCCCACTCGTTTGTTGCCCTTCCACTTCTGCTCCACTCCTAATATACCTTCCACCAGCAGATGGTCAGACACTCCTCCACCCTCCCCTCTCAGGGGAGGCAGGTAAATAAAGACGTTGTAGGGTTGGGAAGTAAACAGCCGGTTGCAGGTTTTGATTATAAAAAAGGCGGCAGGATGTCTCTGCTCTTACACTGTTGGATCAACAAAACTTTGGCAACACTATTGGGAATCTACCCAGGCAAAAACGTGTTGCAGCTCATTCAACAGGAGAATGCTGCATTATGTTTTGTCCTAAATTGTATGGTGCGGACCTCAACAGTATACTCACCCTGCAGCTTCTGCTTGTCCTCTTCGCTCTGCACAGCTACCGCAGCGGCTCCATCAGCAGCGCCCTCTTTACTGCGGCTCTCAGACTGCTGCAGAAGCTGCTCCTTCAGCCGGCGTACCTCCTCCTCCAACTTGCTCACCTCGCTGCGGTACTGTTCCTCCGCTTCACTTGTGGGGTTTTGTCTGAATATTGAAAATCAAAATATGTTAGTGACCTAATAGAAACTGAATACAGGGAAAACGCAATCACAGAATCAGATAAGAATACAAGAGATTATTCTCTAAGATCATCGCATGCATAACATAACTTACCTATGGCGGCACTGGCTGAGATTCGTTACAAACGACTGTGGTAAATATCCAAATTGATACGACGCTGTATTTACAGTTTAGTCAAGAGAAGATAACCTGCTTATCTTTCATAAATAAAGCAGGCTACACTTATATGGGCATTTGTTAATCCTGCAATCTACATGAATAAAAACTATAAACGTTAAATCTATAAAAATTAATTACGATTTGGAAACGAACGCCATTAGTGCTAAAATATATCGCATTGATGCTGAATGCGTCATCTTTATCGCCTTAATAAGTGGAAAGCTCTGTGGATTATACACCCAATGCCTTTGGGTCTTCCGACTGTCACCCACTCGGCAGGATCTGTGCTCCAGGCTTAAAAAAAGCACATACATTATACACCTACCAATAGCCCGTGCAGATATTTGGCATTTCGGTATCTGGCATTCAGCCAGCCAGGTTTCGCCATGTGGCTTCCCGTCTTCATGCTTTTGCCGGATGGCTACCCCTTATATTGAAGTACCCCAAGCACACTCTCAGTGCTAAAATTCGTGGGGAATTCTATCATTCTGAACCCAAAGGGGCTCTGCCACCTTGGAGTAACGCGAGGAGTAGATTAGATTAGAGTGACAAGGCTTTCTAGCGCGCTGAAGCCATCGTCTTTCTGGTGCTGAATGTCAGGCCAGTCAACAGAGCAGCATCAAGAGTAAAGTCAGATGGAGTGATAAGTAAAATATTTCATACCAAGGGCGTAATTCTTTTACTATCAGTGCTACAAAAAATGAAAAATGCCACAAGGTGCAGCTCCGAATTACGCTTCAATTAAATATTACACATTTCTAAATTAGTCTTTAATTTTTTTTCCCCTAAAAAAAACCGGTGTTCACAGATTCCCCTAATTCGGTGTAAAAAATGAACCACGTGGGGTGGCATATTAACTTCATATTTCACCCCACCGAGTGATCTAGATCACCCCCACATAACCAAATGAACCATAAAAATGTTTAATTCTTACATATTTGAAGTCGTTTGATGCTGCGATCAACTTTTATCCTAAATGAACTTCATAACTGATGACTGGTGAGATGGATGATGCTGTGAGATGTTATTACTTATGAGGTGTGATAATGCTGATGGTTGATGTGATTAAAGATGCCCATCTTCTCCAACACGAAGAAGAGCACTTGCCCACTTTCAGGAAAAGTGAAAATATTGTGCTAAACAGAAGGTATGAGCGGCTCATGCAACACATGTGTGATTTTCAAGACTTCGATCTCTGGTTTTGCAGGCTCGTAGCACGTCTACTTGTTAGGGTCACTGCCTATGGCTTTCTTTTATCTCGGTTGTCTGCTCATTAGATTCAGTTGTGTTGACAATCTTTACCCAATAGTATTCAAGTTGTGGCTTAGTGTAAATTATCGCAGCATATTTGTTGACCGATTCCTTAGTAATTAAAGCTTGTTCTCTTGTTTGTTGTCTATCTGTAGATGTGGTGTTGAGGGATGCTAGGGACCGGTGGATATGAAGTGAACATGTTTTGCCTTTAGAGATCATTAAGCCTCGAGCTTCGGTCTGAACAACCACCTGGGCTATTGCACTCAGCAGTTATCGTTGAAGTTGGAACACACCTTGCGCCGATGCGTAGATCATAAAGTTGTCAACGTACAGAGATCCACTCACGGAGGGAGGGACCACCCCCGTGATCCCAATAATGGCAACCGCGACTCGAGTATACGAAGGGACGCTACCTTGGGGGACCCCTTCATCTTAGGCATGTATGTTTTAGAGGTGATTGCCGATTTTGGCTCGGAAAACTCTCCGCCGGAGGAAGTTCTGAATGAAAAATGCCAAGTGACCCCAGAGTAACATCTGATGGCTCTCTCGGAGGATGCCATAGCTCCAGGTTGTATCGTATGCCTTCTCAAGGTCAAAGGAAACAAACAGTGTGTTGCTTCCGGTCCAAGGCACCTTGGATATCAGTCACAACGCGTAATAATGCGTCCTGCGCTGACAGCATCTTTCGAAATCCAAATTGTAATGGGGAGAAGAGTGAGTTTACTTCCAGGTGCCGGGTCAGTCGGGCATTCACAATCTTCTCCAGGACCTTCGCTATACACGAGGTAAGGGCTATAAGGCGGTAACAGGACCATTCCGCGGTAGGTTTGCCAGGTTTTGGGAATGACAGAATCACTGCCACCCTTCACCGATCGGGGTAGGAAGGAGTAGACCAGACTGCGTTGTAAATAAGACACAAGAGAGTGCTGAGGGATTTAGGTGCCGGAGCATCTCGTAAAAAATTAGGTCCTCACCGGTAGCAGAAGGGTTGTAAGTGCGAATTGCACCGAGGATTTCGCGTACCGTGATAGGTTCATTGTAAGGTATGGAAAAAATTGTGGAGAAATGCAGATCATTTTGTTCCGCAAGACGCTTTGACTTACGAAAAGCAGGGCTTTATCCAATATCAGAGCTAACAGAGGAGTAGTATGTTGCAAAGAGTTCAGAGACTTCCTGCGGGTCGGTGTGTGTAGTCCCCCTCACGTTTAGGGTTAAGGGGGGGATGAGAACAGTACTTTCCCGTCATTTTCCGTATACGGGACCATACTTTAGACATGGGTGTGTTCACAGTATTGGATGATACGAGGTTCCGCCACGATTCTTTTCAAGATAGGAAGTATGTATTCCGTGCTTTTGCAGTTTCTCGCTTAAGCGTAATTTTATCTACTTCTGCTTTTGGGCCCTGGTATCGATTGAATGCACGCTTTCTCCGCCGCTTCGCTTTTTCACAAAGGATGCTCCACCAGGGTGTCCTGATTTTACGCTGTGTTTCCTTAGTTATAGGGATGCTGTGGTCGGCAGCGTTAAGGAGGACATTATTAAAGTTTTCCATCATCTCGTCACAGGATATATCCTGAGGTGGGAAAGGTGTTATTGTATAAGCGATGAACGATTGCCAGTTTACATTACGCATTATGTATCGGATAGCGGTAGAAGTATCTTCAGGATGGAGAGTAGTGATAGTGATGGGGAAGTGGTCACCTCCGTAGGGCTCCTCCAGCACTCGCCAGGCAAGGTGAGGGGAGAGGATAGGGGAGAGGATTGGGGAGCAGATGGATAAGTCAATAGCCGATAACGAGGCTGTCTGGGTATGAAAGTGCGGCGGTTCTCCCGTATTAAGGAGCTCAATAACAAAAGACAAAAATAATGCTTCGACGTCTCTCCCCCCTCCCAGAGGGGGTGTTTAGCTTAAGGTCACCTACAAGAAGATAGGGCGCAGGGAGTTGAGCAGCTAAATTGATGAGTAGTGGACATGAGAGGTTTATTGGGGGAAATATACAGATTACAAATGGTAACGGGGCGTTTGAGGTTGTGCTTGCAGAGTTGTTTGTAAACGGATTACAGAGCATGTGATTGCTTTATTTATTATTGTTGCCAGGCCTGTGCCCGGTAGAGCATCGGCAATGGGCGAGATGAAGTGGGTATACCCACTGGGAAAAGATGGTTTGTACAGCCCCAGGACAGTTTCTTGGAGACAAACTACCATTGGATAATTGGTTTGGGTTAGTTTGAGTAGTACAGCATAGTTGCTCTTCGAATGTTCCTTTGAAGGACGAGTCTATCGGACATTATCGTTCAAGTTAAGACAGTCAAGGTGTATAACCATTTCGTACACTCCGTAACTCACGGCCAGTTGGCCGTGCTCACCGAGTATTGCTGAAGCTTCTTTAGTGGCTACGAGTCAGCGAATGGTCGTCTCAGCTTGGATCATCATTGTCCAAGTCAGAGCCAGTGAGCTTAGCGCTGGTCAGTGGCAAGCGAGTTACTCCGTTTTGAGAGGATGATGGCGTGGTGTGGCTATCACCCGATAATGTTTGCGGCGCATTTCCATTAGGATAATAATCTGGAGCGGCTATGCGAGGTAGAGACGGAGGGGCATTTGGCACCCTGATGGAGGCACCAGAAAGACATTTGGGTTAAGGAGTAACCAGGCTAGCCAGCGCACCTACCAACGGCAATTTTGCTAGGGTTTGAAGTAAGGCGGGTTTGGCCGTTGGTAACAGATCTCGGGTTCTCATTATGAATGGCAGGCGAGGAGAGCGCTTAGGTGGGAGTGTTTCTTCATGAGGTGCTGCCAACAGCAAAGGCAGTTCATCGTCCAGTATCGGGTCTGGGACTCCCATTGCGCGTCGATCAGCAAGTGAGGGACGAGGTGAGGTGGGAGTGAGGGAAGGCGTCTCTGATAGAATTGCCGAGTTACCGGACAGTGCGAAGGGCTGTCGTCGCGGGCCTCCCCGATCTCGAGAAAGGGAAAAAAACTTTGTGCTGTAAGTTAGGAGGAACCATGGTTATCGGTATCCTTGCTGTCACAGAAGCAAAGCTAGCAAGCAGGCGGAAAAATTTAGTGGTTACTGGTCTCTTGGCTTCAGGGTAGGAAAGGCGTTCGTTCACTAGCCTGAAAGCGAGAATCTCCTTTTCGAGTCTGTAGTAAAATCAGTCGCGTGATGACGCAGGATGGTCCTCTGAGCAGTTTGCGCATTTAGCAGGTCGGTCACAGGTACCGCAGCGGGAGCATGTACATGCTCTGTTCCCTGATCGGCATGCATCACTTCCATGACCTAGCTTTTGGCAGTTGTAACAGTGTCTGGAATTATGGATGTGTTCTCGGACCGAGCGCAGTGTTCAGCCAATGTGGACATCAGGAGGAAGAGAACAGAGCTTGAAGGTAAGGATGTAGACACCAGTGTTGTCCTCCACTCCGCTTCGCCGTCGTTTCACCCTGTAGCCTATATCCTGGTGACCTGATGATCCGTAAGTTTGGCTATGATGTCCGCATCGGAATGGTTTGGTCGATTTTTATAGTGAATGGTTCTTTGGATCGTGTCGAGAGTGGGTTGTTCATCAACTGTCATACTTATATTGTTCAACATTTTCACATTTGGGATGTTCTTGCTTTGTTCCTCTTCTCTTATCTCCACTAACAAGGAGTAATTCTTTAGCTCCGTGATGCTCCGTGATGCGCCTTGGATGACCCATCAGCGCAGCGCGAACTTGTCGTTTCGGCCAGGCGCTCTAACGCGACTGCCTTTGTATTTATTCTTTCAGAATAAATTTATTCATTTATGACGAATGAATTATTTATTTATTATTTATTAAGCTGCTGACAACGGGTCCTCGGACCGAACTCGCGACCCAGAGTGTGTGTTGCGGGGTTACCGGCCGGACCCTTTAGCATAAAAGGGCTAAATTGTGTTAGTGTGAGTAAATGAGGGTGTACGGTGTGCCTTGCCGTCGGCCACCCCCTTTCTGGGGGATGCGGCCTAGTATCTGTATTATTAATTCGTCAAGTAAATTTTGATTTTCAGGGTATCGTTTATGAGGTCGTAGGCGGTTCCGACGACTCCTCCCGGGCTTCCGTCCGGGAATGGAGGTCACCACGTTTTCAGATTTTTTTTATCTATACTCCATGTCCACCTCACCAGATACAGATGAGGAGGCTGCTGTTGTTATTCTTGTGTCTCTCCCCCGAGCAGCCTGTGAGGGAGAGGATCTTGTTTCTGGATGGCACCGGGTTCTGGTGCTAGCGCGGAGTCTTTTGTTGAATTGTCTCTTTCCATTATAGCAACTCAACAAGAGTCAGCCTCCCGACATGCCCTGTCCACCAGGGAGACAGTGGTAATGCGGTCAGAAAACTCAGTTACCTACCACGAGGCTCTGTCAGTTAGCGATACGAACAAGAGTCAGTCATCATGAGCTGTAAGACGTAGGGGATGGAAGCAAAGAGAGGGCTGTATGAGGGTGTTGTTGTGCCAACTGTGCTCTACGGAGCTGAGGCTTGGGGGTAAGAGCAGAGGAGAGAAGATGGTTGAATGTTTTCGAGATGCAATGTTCGAGGAGCATGGCTGGAGTAGCGCTGAGAGACCGGATCACCAACGACGTGGTTCGAATCATAACAGGAATGGCAAAGATGGTTCGGGCAGATGGAGAGGATGGATGACGGGAGATTGGTGAAAAAGGTGTTGAATGCGCAGGCGAGTGGTTGCAGGCCTAGAGGTAGACCGAAGTTTGGGTGGATGGATGGTGTGAAGCAGGCGTTGGGAAGAAGAGACATGAATGTGGAGGTGGCGAGAGAGTGTGCAATGAACAGGCGTGAGTGGAGAATGGTTGTGAATGGTTGATTTTGACGCTGCTCTGATGTGTTTTCTCGCCCTTGGCATCCCGCTGTCGGGATGGTCGTGGGTGGGGGGAGGCCCGGCTATTATGACTCGGCAGGGGTAAACCAGTGAAAACTGTCGGGCCCTGCTGCTGACGACGGATCCTCGGACTGCACTCGTGACCCAAAGTGTATGTTGAGGGGGTACCAGCCGGACCCTTTAGCACAAAAGGACTAAGTTGTGTGAGGGTGAGCGTATGAGGGTGTGAGGTACGCTTTGCTGTCAGTCACCCCCCTTTCTGGGGGATGCGGCCAAGTGTCTGAATCTGTATAAGTTGCAAATGAGGTAAATAAAAAGTCAAACAAATAAGGATGGGGGAGAAAAGGAGATATAGTAAAGGGTGAAGAAGAGGGAAGTCTGAAGGGAAATAAGGGAGTTCACCCCCCCAGTTGGGCTGCGACTCCGTGCGGCCCGTGAACCTAACAGATGCCTAGGGAGGGGAGTTTGGAGGGTAATAAGAGTTGGACCGTGACCAGGTGCGGCTCGTAAACCTGACAGATGCCTTGGACGGGTGGCCTATTGGTTGATGAAAGAATATTGTGAAAAAGAGTCTGGAGGGAAATAAGGGTTGGAGCGTGACTCGGTGCGGTTCGTAAACCTGACAGATGTCTAGGACGGGTGGTCTATTGGTAGATGTATAATATGGACGCTCTTTTCAGCTGGATCACAGGTCTAGCCGAGATGAGGGACCTGTGATCAACAGGTCCCGCTCACGGACATTGGGTCTATAGGCCTCAGAGCTGGAACGTTTCAACAATGAAAGCTAAGAACTATAATGTATTACTATTTACTCCAGCATTCCTTCACTGTATGAGTCTCGCAGCTCCTTTTTACTCACAACTAACTATCTTTTCACTGTACGAGTCTTGTAGCTCATTTTCACTCTACCACAATATAGGTACCACTACATTACCTATAGTTACCTCGAGTATTCTATGTATGACCGCGATCTTACTTGCCCTAGTCTGTCACCACCCTGCAACGTGACACCGTCCACCCTCACTCCACTTACTCACGTCTGCTGTTCGTGTATACAAGTTCTCATGTCAAGATGAGGTACCGTTTGATACTTTAGGTCGAACATCAATGAAAACTGCGTAGGGAATTTGGGCTGAGGAGTTTTACAACACATCTGGCACCATACATATACCTAATGTGCGGAATGTTCACAGTTATGCCAATGGAGATATAAACGAAACTCACTTCATGTGCAGGACGTTAACCTTGGAGGGGTCATAGTCGCCTTGCAGCGCTCTCTGCTCCAGACGGTACTCGAGCACCTCCTTCTCTTCCTGCAGCTTGGAAACTTGTTCCAGCAGCTGCGTCACCTGCTCCTGTAGTGCAGCCATCTGGGAGCGGTCAGCTGAGCTCAGCGGCACCTACACCAAAACACATTCAATCAATTAGGGACGCTGCGGTGACAAAATGACGTGGCACATGTAGCAACACGTATGCCATCAATGGGGGGGGGGGTGGTCGGTGAGACCATACGATGAACTCAACAATTCGTTGAAACGCAATCTCGGAGAGACAATACCACGAATTCAACTATTCGTTGAAACGCAATCTCGGTGAGACAATACGACGAACTCAACGATTCGTTGAAACGCAATCTTGGTGACGGCCCAACTGAATCAAGCTATCAAAAGCTGCATCACGCCCGTACTAGCAGCCAGCGACCCAAAGGCGGCCAGCAGGATGCACGCCTCACAAGGGTTATATACTTCTCTTGAAGGCCTCACGACTGGCCAACACTTCAGCAAGTTGAGAGTGGAGAGCGTAACAGGAGGCACAAAAGCCACAGTGCCCAAGAACCAAGGGAACACGACAAAAAGAATGTACTGAACAATCAATTAGGAAGCTTTAGTAATTAGTCAAGTAAGTGATAACATTTTGGAAAGTAGAAATCCGCCGAATATCATTAGGCTACTCAATTCGATCAGCAAAGGCGTATAGTGAGTGATACCTGTCAACTGTATTATCCCAGCACGCAAGCCCTTCCAAACATCAACACATCTCACACTGAAGGATCTACTGCATACATCACAAAAGCAAGACAGAAACACAACTTCAGCAAATGACCTGTAGTACCAACTCTGGATGCAAGCATAATCATATTCAAGAACTACGATATACCGTGCAAATTTTCCTACTATTTTATCAGGTCTGCCCAAAGAAGACACTCCAATCCAAAAAAAACAAATCCATGCTCCACAAACGACAACCATGACCCATATCAGAAAGTCCATCAATTTTCTGGTCAATCTTCTTCAAATAGATTCACGCAGCCTGCAGTCCCCACAATATCCTGTCTTCCAATCGCATGGTGCATACTAAATAGGGGGAGAGAAGCAAAAATTCGCTACAGAAAAGGAGAGTTTAAACTCTGGGGACTTCATACGATGATCTCAGCAAGCAGTTTGCCGAACCAACAGCCTTTGCCGACACCACACGAATGCGATGGTGTACAGAATTGTATCCATACCAACACCCAAATCATTAGGTGAAGTGATAAATTTCAATGATTTACCCCTTGTAGGTAATACTTTTTCACTAAATCCAGAGCAGCTAAATCTGTCTGACCTCAACTAAAGCGCAACGCAAAATACTTGTCTTCATTTAATCCAAGAATGCAAAAGCTTGCAACGGAGTCGATCATATCCAACGCACTTTGAAGGGATTAGACAACATTAATGGCCGGCTCAGTGTCTTCACGTGAATATCTCGTGAACATGCAGCTTGTAGTTATTTGTAAATGTCTTGAATGAGCATCAAAGACGACCGCAGATACGATTTACATAGATCAAGAACAGTATTGGTGAATGGCAAGAGCCCTGACGAACACCAATTGTCACATCAATCGGGCTGTGATAACTGTCACTACACTCAGACAGCCAGAAATAAATGCAGAGATTCAGGCTAGTAAAATATAACTAATGGCAGCAAGAAGAGTTTTCACTCGACTTGCTCTGCTCCATAGTCCCAAGGATTTGCAGTCGCCCTCAAGTTGACGAGGCCAATGCGCCCCAACACTTAGAGAGGAAAACACGAAGAAAAGACAGGAAACGAAGATCCCATCTATAAATTCGACACTCAGTGTAGAAATCTCACGCATGAGATAAGGTTATGGTGCCGAGGCTTTCTAGCGCACTGGAGTCATCGTCCTTCTGGCGCCGAATGTCAAACCAGGAAAAAATGCTGCATCATGTTATTCTTTGGTTTTATTCTTCTTTTAATGTTCGAGTTTGGTTAACTACTGCGCAAAGTCCTTTACGCAGCGAGCGTCTGTCATGTACGGGTGCCACAGGAGGTACAGGAACTCCTAAGGTGCTGAGGCCATATGGTCCCAGCACTCCCCGGATGGCAGTAAGGAGGAATAACACACTACCTACCCTGCTTCAGAGCCCCAAGGATCGGCAGTACTCCTTAAGGTGCGGGCTACGCGCTCCAACACCTGCTGAGGGGGAAGATGAAGAAGAGACAGAAAACGGGAATCCCAAGCATGAGATCTACACTAGGCGTATGAAATTTTACGCATGAGAACAGCAAGAATGGAAAGAAGAAGAAGGAATAGTAGTAAAAAAAAGTTGCATGAAAGAAGAGCGCACCTTGGCTATTATTTGCCACCCGAAAAGAGAATAGTTAGAACCGGTATGTGTATGTTTGAGTGCGCGTGTCAGTGTGTGCGTTTGTGTGTGTGTGTGTGTGTTTGTGTGCAACGACTATTAGGAGAGTTGTTAAGAAGGAGTCTGTGACAAGTTATAGATAATTTGAACTAAACGTAAGATGCAAATGAGGTAAATAAAAGGGAAGCAAATCAGGATGGGGAGAAAAGGAAAGATAGTGAAGGGTGAAGATGAGGGGAGTCTGAAGGGAAATAAGGGTGTTCACCCCCCCGGTTGGGCCGTGACTCCATGCGGCCCGTGAACGTAACAGATGCCTATGGGAGGGCGCATGAGATAAGCAATAATAAAAAAAAAGAGGAAAGATGTAGAAAAGTTATGAAAGAAAGCGTAACTTGGTTGTTATTAACTGCCTGAAAGGAGAAAATTTAAGACCTGTGTGCAACGACTATTGTGAGAGTGGTTAAGAGGGAGAGAGGGTCGATTTCAAGCTGATGTGGACAAAAAATATGATAAAAATGAGTTATCTAAATAAAAGCTACGTAAATTCAGAATGAGGAGAAAATGAGAGAAAGTGGAGGTGCCCCGAATATCCGTGACTTTCAATCATGGTAATTCGGGGCCGTGAATCCTTCGCTATCTCTCCTTTTCTCCTCATCCCGAAGCAGCCTGATTTTTCTTCTCCTGAAAATGTGACAAAAAAAAATCTCACATCCAATCAGGAGCCTCCTTAATCTCATCAATTGGCAGATGGAGACTACCAACAGCTGGTCGATCAATTTTTTTTTTCGGACATATCAATGGATCAGCTTATGGCTATGAAGCCTGTCAAGTAAATTGGGCTCATGTTTCTTCAGAGAGTCAATGGAATGATTTTTGTAGTTCCTACTTTGCTCATTTTATGCGTGAAGCCTTTCAGAAGAAATAACTGAATTACGGCCCTCCATTCTACTGACTTGCTTGCAAGCATGCCATGCCTCCGCTTTCTCTCGGGCTGGAGAAGATATTGCTCTATCAATGTTTCATCACTATGCAAAACACTCCTTTAGCTTTCTTTGCATATCTATCCAAGTAGATCTCTTCAAAAAACAATCTTCCATCCTCGCACTCCTGCCAAAAATCTTATAAGATCTCACTCCTCCCCTCTCTTACCTTATCTCCATGGAGGGGCGGCGCGTGCTGATAGTAGTCGAGCTCCTGCTCGAGGCGGGCCAGCTCTTGCTGGTACTGCCCAAGGCTCTCCTCGAGCGCTCCCAGCCGCCCGCTGTTCGACGCCAAGGCCGCCGTCATGGTGGCCTCAGCCTCGTACGACGTCAAGATCGTCTTTAGGCTGTCACGCTCCTGACAGGGGAAGGCAGACGAGTGTAAGTGGGGCATTGTCATTAACCAGCGACTTGGACGAATACTCGTCCGGGTCATCCGTTTTTCCTCGAATCAGAATTAGAATATCGATGACGAAGAAAATTAGGCAACAGATTTTTACTGGTTCTGACTGCTCAGCACAGATGAGGACTCATAGGGAGGTTAGGTAAGAGCATAGATCATTCTGACTGGTAGCTGCTTAACAAATATTCTTTTCAATTCATTAAAAAATTTTTTTTAGAGCATTAGATGTTAGACTAAGAGGGGAATTTGGAACCATTATCAGATGAAGCACAAGATTACCATGACGTCAGTATTAACCATTCAAGTATTTGTTCTCGTTTTATAAGGGGCGGATGTGATGGAAATAGACGACGCCACTTGTTAGGACGGCGTTACGACCGAGTGCCTAAGGAGGGTGGAGACATTGTAGTGGATTGGTTGGCGAGGCTACTAAATCTCTGTTTTGACTCGGGCGTGGTGCCAATAGAGGGGCGCAGAGCTTGCATTGCTCTGTTTTAGCAGGGCAAAAGAGATGGAAATTGATTCAGCAACTGAAGGTGCATCAGTTTGTGTGTGATGGGTAAGTTGCATAGAGAAAGTGCTAGGTAATCAAGAGGGTTTACGATTGTCATATACTAGATTTTTTGCAGGGACAAATCTATGAGAAGTGCCTTGGTAAGAGGAAGAAGGTATCCTGGTCCTTCAAAAATACGGAAAAAGGCCTATGATACGGTTGACACCGAGGCGTAAATGAGGATTCTACGTTTGTATGAAATGAGCCAGAATGTATAAAGAGCAATCCAAAGTTCCTACATGGTGCTCATAAAGTTTGTATCAACATAAATAATGTATAAAATTGATATAATACAACATAGCCCAAACCACCTCAGCAAAAGTGAATCTGCCCTGTTTTCTAACTGCCTCATATCCCTTTCCCTCGGCATCACTCCGGCCAAGCCTCTTAAACATTTCGTCTCGAAAACATTCAACCTTTTCTCTTCCGCTCTTGCCTCCCACGTCTCAGCCCTCTAGAGCACAGTTGGGACAACTACCCTCTCAGTCAACCCTCTCTTTGCTTTCAAATCCAATGCCGTAAAACTCTTTACAGTCTTCAGTGCACCCAACACTACATCTTTTCTTTGCTGTAGATTTCACAAAAATTCCCACATCCACTGACCTTTGCAGAGAACTCCCTAGATGGCACAGGATGGTCTCTTATTTGTGCTGGAACGTTCAACCGCACGTTTGCTTGCCTCAAATTTGGTCGAGTAAAGTTGTTAAAAACGTTATGCCCGGCCAAGAGGACATTAAGAGTGAGCCATCCTTACTCCTGACGTAAACAGGGGGTCCGATGAGGCAAAGGAACCAAGCCCGGAGGGGCCAGCGCCTCAGCCGGAGTAACAAGACCAGGATCCCAACAGCAAAGAACGCCAGCCTCTCCAAGATGGACGGCGACCTCAGCCGAAGACGATCGGGCCGATGACCGCATCGCAAAGTTGATAGGCGTAAACGAAATTAAGAATTTACTAAACCAAGCAACCAGCCTTTACGAGCAGAAAATTGGAGACTTTGCACACAAAATCCAACACTATGCTCCTACGCCAGATGTCAAAGGCGATGTTATGGATGACAGAAATACGGACACACGAGCAGAGATTGTCACGGCAACAAAGATACTCACACTGCTCCCAAGACGATCATGACAGGTGGGATGATTCACAGTCGTGCGTATCCAAAGAGTTACAATGTTTACTGCGAAGTAAATGACCACCCTACGATACACAAAGACTGCCCCCAGGATAAAAAAGATAAGGAAATTCTCCAATTACAGATAGACCACCCATACTTTCGATGTACTCCTCTCAGGCTGACCCTCCCATCAAGAAGATGAGACCAACTTCATTCCCAACTTCCCCAACGAATCCATTCATTATGATGAACTCACTCTCAAAGCAACTAGGAGGAAGCTAAACCTGACTATGTTCGCAAAACATTACCCACAGACGAACACAACGTAACTGTTGAATCACATCCGACCTCCATAGCTACCAAACGAATAATATACACTTCCTGCTACACCCTGATAACTGACCCGAGTGTTTTTGCAGCAGGTTTGGCAAAGGATTACGGAGTTACCGAATTTTCTCTAGCAACATGGATCAAATCCCGAAACTCCCGTTCTGCCGCATACCAAATCATCTTACTAAGACCTGACGCAACGGAATGCATAGTAATCCCGCCTGAACGAGGAAGACATCGAAACAAAACTTACACAATTGCGACATGGCCTGCAATGCGTCAAAAATGCATTGAATACGGCCACGTCTTCAAATTCTGCAAGCCGTACATACCTCAACGCTGTAAGAAGTGCACAGCTGAGCACGAAGAAAGGACTGCTAAGCCTGCCAACCTACGTTCTACCTCCATGAGGCAGGCGACCACAACTGCTCGAAGCACATGGATCAGGAAGCAATGGCCGTCATACAAAGCTACTGCTGAGTCACACGGAAACACGCCATTCAAATCTGACGCGACGAAAAGTCAATTCTCGAGAACCTATTAGATGCAGCTCAATAGACAAGGCGTGAACAAACGAATGTCCCGTGAAGCGTCACGCAGGCGCCCAGATCTGCATCAAGTTTCGAATATGTTACCGAGAGGATAACGTGTCGACTTTTAGCAACGGGTTAGCAGTGCTGCAGTGTGAGGTCGCCTTTTGAGTGAGTTTGGGGTCCCACCAAAGACCCAGAAACTTGATGGAGTCTGTTGTGCAGCGTCAAGGCTTGTTTATGATGCACACCGTAGATGAGACTTAAATGCATGGAAACCCAATTCCAAGTTGGTTTAAACATTTCTGGAGTTCATGTTGAATTGTTAAAAAGCAAGGGTGTAGTAGCTTTTTTGTAAGTCGTCCACATATAGTGAAAAGGGCAGTCTACCGTCACGAAGAAGGATGTGTGCCAGCTGATCGATTTCGAGAATAAAAAGAGTGACACCAATTACACTCACCTCAGTGATGCCAATTTCCTGAATTAGATTAGGAGTTAAAGGGATTTGCTGAGATACAATGGCGACAGAATGTCGCCGACGTTGACCTTAAAGGTACGATTCTGCAGAAATTGGTGGATATTACGTGATAAAAGGCCTCGCAGGACCTTGCAGTGACAATGTGCTAAGAGTGCATGAAGGGAGATTGCCGTCGGTCAGCCCCCTTTAGCCGGAATCGGCCTCGCCTGTATGAGTGTAGGTGGTACGGTCAGCCCCCTTTAGCCGGGATCGGCCTCGCCTCTGTATGAGTGTCGGTGGTAATGATGCCAAAGTCAACCTGATTACAAGCATATTATGATCGGTCCAGGCTCAATGTTCTCCAGTTTAGCTTTAGAATCAAAAGTATGATGTTAATTCTACGTTCTAAGCTGAAAGAAAATGGACTAGGGATTCAATAAATTCATTACGAGTTAAACGAGTAGAAATGTCCTCTGAAAGGTATACTCGAGAGCAAGAGGATCTGGAGCTTGGCAACAACCTGGGAGCTCGACAAGCCCTTCTTGACGGCCTCTGAACTTGAAACCACTCTCAGACTCCTATCTTCCTGGATCCAAAGAGCGGACCCAGACACGATTTGCGAGGAGGTCACAGCCTCGGGCTCTTTAATGGCGCAGTCACCTTGGAGACGAGGATCAGCTTGCGCTGCAGCCGCCGTGCGAGCTGCACGTGTCGCTGCGACATCTGCTGCTGCTGAGCGGTACTGTCGCGCAGGTCCTTGGCCTCCTTCTCCAACGCCTCCATCTGCCGCTTGTGGGACGCCACACTGATGGTGCAGAGAGAGGGACGGTCAAGGATAGAATGGCTCGTCAAGTCGCCATATAACGTTAAGTTTTGGTGTTATATGTCTTATTGGCTATTCACTGGCTATTCAACAAGGGGATTGGTAGAAGTTTGAATGGCGAGACATGGTAGTTACGACCTTTACCTTCTAGATTAGATTAGATTAGAGTGACGAGGCTTTCTAGCGCGCTGGAGTCATTGTCCTTCTGGCGCCGAATGTCAAACCAGCTAACAGTGCTGCATCAAGTTAGTCTTTGTTTGTCATCGTTCTCAATGTTCGAGTTAAGGAGTACTACTGCGCAAAGGCAAAGTTCTTGCGCGGCGAACGTCTATGGTATGTAGGGGTGTCACAGGAGGTACAGGAACTCCTAAGGCACTGAGGCCATATGGTCTCAGCACTCCCCGGATGGCAGTAAGAAGGAAAAACCCACAACTTACCCTGCTACAGAGCCCTATGCCTTTACCTTCTAATGTTTGCTGTTAGGTGTGATATTGCAGCACGAGAGATTTGCTGTCATATTTGATGACTTTTAGATATTTAGCGGAAATTTAACAGCTAGATACTAGAATAGTAGTAAATAATAATTTGTTTGCACTAAGAAGCCTCTTAAACAAGTGACTAATAGGTTAAATGTTGAAAATTCAAGATATGGAGACAACTCGCATCAGCAGTGAAAATGGACGGTGAGGTTTCCTTTTCATTTCATTCTGAACAACCAACAGTAAATTGCTACTAACTTTTCACTCATTGCTGTTAGCTGAAAAAAATGGCATCATTGGAGAGATTGGAAAAAGTTAACACAAGAAAACTTGCGTGACTGAGGCGTAACAATGCAGAATAATGCGTGTATATAAATATTTATATAAATA
>SDVV010009532.1:0-16661 GCA_016164225.1 Gammarus roeselii | reverse complement strand
GTTCCTCGGTGCATTCGGGACCCAGAGTGTAAGTTGAGGGGCTACCGGCCGGACCCTTCAGCACAAAAGGGCTAAGTTGTGTGAGTGTGAGCGTATGAGGGTGTGAGGTGCGTCTTGCCGTCGGCCACCCCTCTTTCTGGGGGATGCGGCCTAGTGTCTGTATCTGTATCTGTAAAGTAAGGGTATCATTGAAACCACTACCTCCAACAAATTTAATTTATTTATCATGGCCCAAGGACATTCTATTCATAAATATTGCTGGTTTTACACAAATTGGCAGTGATTGCATTGCGGTCGGTCCATAATGCTTGAAACTTTTCTGATAAAATCAACTCTTATTGTTTTTGCCAATGTACCCAATTGAATTCACTTGAATTTATTTTTTTGTTATGTCATGATATGCTTTTGTTACTTATATGCATTCGCCATAAACGATGAGTAAGCCTCACGAATAAGATAAAATTCTATTGGTTTACGTGAAACTTAAGCTGGAATATTTGAGGTCCATTCATCGTTGTAAATAACTTTGCTCTCTGTTTGACCGATAGTGTTCCACAAAATACAACGGACCTGTAGCCTGACTGCATTCGACCGTTTCACTGTGTCCGGCTGTCAATACAATCTTTTTTAACCTGTTATCCCGTGCCGCGCTAACAATTTCAAGATACCGTTGAACTTCGTAACCGTTCACTTCCTGCATGCTGTCAGATGCCGTCAGATAAATCATCTTGCCTTCGCTTCAGCGTCCGTTTAATCATTTGCACCTGTGCAACTTGGCAATGTAACATTTGCACAGCGGGCAACTGTCTCACTGTATAATTGCATTCCAGTGCTTCCGGATGAGAGGAGAGGCTCACGCTCACCGGGGCGAGGAGGCCCACTCCTCTTCGAACCCTATTGTTAGGGTGACTGAATGTGAGTGGTTGCAGTTAGGAGGAAGAAAATAGAAGAGAGATTCGTGAGATGTTAGAGATGAGGCCGTAGAATGTGTTGGCGCTTTCTGAAACGAAGTTGACCGGTAGGGGTGATTAAGAGTTTTGTGCGGAAAGTAAAGGAAGTCCGGGAGCGGGAGGAGGGGGATGGGAGGGCTACAACGAAGAGGTGCTACTCGACATTAATGCGAGACTTGGAGTAGAAGTGGTGGAGAGTTTAGTAGGAGGGTCTAATAAGCCATGTATAAATGACGATAGAAAGAACCTGCAAGGGTAGTGCATGGAGCGGGAGCTGTTAGTGGGGAAAAAAATTGCTTGAATTCGCAGATGAATTTTGTGTTGATCCCAAGGCCGTTGAATGTGTGGGAGAAGAGACAGGGTGGAGGAACATCAGATTATTCACCGATGGAAGAAAAATTGATAGTGGAGTAAGAAAGATTGGGAGCAGAACAGTGAGATGAGGATAGTAGAGAGTGAAGGCGTGTGAATTGAATGTGGCAAGCAGAGCTGATTACTTCCAGCGGTGCTTAATGAGGAATATGTCAATATGAGATGATAAGGCTTGAAAAATGCTGATGAAAATAGGAGACTTTTAGAGACGTGCTTTTGAGAAGTGATAGAACGGTGTGTGACCTGAAACTTTACGCACAATGATGTGTTCCTTGTGTGCATGTCTGGTGTGTTCCTTGTGTGCATGTGTGGTGTGTTCCCTGTGTACAGGTGTGACGTGATCAGTATGTGCATGTGTGGTTTGTTCCGTGTGTGCATACGTGGTGTGTTCCGTGCGTGCATGTGTGGTGTGTTCCGTGTGTGCATGTGTGGTGTGTTCCGTATGGGCAAGCGTGTTTTGTTCCTTGTGGGCATGTGTAGAAAAAAGAAGTGTGAGTGGTAGAGCGACGAGGTTAAAATGGCGGAGAGCCACGAACCGAGCTTTGAGTCGTGCTTTTATGTGAGGTCGGTGGTGACCTATGACAACTATAGTGAGAATAGAAAGGCAAAGCGTGTGGTGATGAGAGCAAAGAGGGACATATATGCAATGAAGGGTATTCGGTTGTACTAAAATTTTGATGAAAATAATAGGAGAGTCTTGTAAGAGGTGGAGTGGTTGATAGAGGAGTCTGGGAAGGAGGAGGTGGAAAAAATCGTAATCGGCCGCATTAATTTTAAGAGTTGTGATGTACTGTCGATTTTTTTTCGTCTTCTTTTTTTGCAATGTCAGTGAAGCTGACATCGTTGCTGTGAGTAGTGGATTGTTGATACTGGTTTTGGGAGAAATCAAAATGTCACGGGCATTGTTATTGAAGAGGTGCAGAAGACGACGGGGGTAATGAAAGCAGGTGGATCACCCGGTTTGGACGGTTTCGGCTGAGTACCTTAGGAGGGGTGAATGGACGGTTAACGAATAGTCAGTGGGATGCTAAATCTACATATTGGCTGAGAGCGGATGAGAGAAGAAGGTTGATTGTTTTCGAGATGATATGTTTGAGAGGGATGGCCCATTAATGCGGAGATAATATAAAATCAGTGATGACCTTGGATGAATTTGAACAGGGAGGACGTGGAAATTGGAGAACCGAGTTGTTTAACAATTTCTGAGGTGGTTCCAACTTATATTGTGAGGATTGATGACAAAACACCTGAAATCAATTAGTTAAAACCGGACGTCAGTGATCATAGGCCTACAGGAAGATCGAGGTTTGTGTGGATGATTGAAGTGAAGAAGGCATTTGGATTGTGAATGATTGGGAATGGGCTAGTTTCGAGGTGACCCTGATGCGCGTTTTGCCCATCGACTGCCTCGTTGAGATGGATGTGGGTGGGGGTGGTTTCTGCAACTATGTTGCACCAGGAAGAATACAGTTACAGCTGCCGGGCTCTGGTGCTGGTACCAATCTCTGACATCACTCCTGACCAGAAGTGGTTTGTGGGTGCTTGGCCTGAAACTTTAACGCACAATCCTCATGCGAGGATTGTGAGGTGCGTCTTGCGGCGGCCCCTCTTCCTGCTGGGGTTCCCTCCGTTCTACATCTATTGAATTGATTTCTTTTTGCAATCGTTGCTACCTTGAGGCACACATACTATGAGCACTTGCCATCATGATCAAAAGCAGAAATGAATCATTATCATTGCTCTACTCTCGCTAAAGAGTTTCACCATAGTTTCCGTTATTATAGGACTGCGTGTTCTTGATTTAAGGTCGTCAGTACATTAGTTCTGTATTCAATACATAATTCCTCTAGAAACGTTCCTGCTGAGACTCGTTCTGAGGTTCGTGTTACTGTCAAAATGACTCGTCGAACATTTTATCTGCACAAGAGTCAAGATACCAGTTCAACAAACAAGGGCTGGAAAAAAAATCAACTGGTGATGATGGTGTATTATCAACTGCGTGCATTGGCTAATGATAATCCAGTAATGGATTATCTTAAATGGAGAAACCAACTTTTATTTTCTAATTAATAAAAAAACTTTTATTGATGTTTGCTCCTATATTATACATATTTGAACAAAACAACTATAGTAGAGCAAACCGGCTTGTTTTGACGATCCATGGTTATGAGAAACTTAAAATGTAATTTTTCTTGTTTACTACTCTACTGAAATTGATCCCAATTTTACGAGTTATATCTAATGTTCATAGGATTCCCGTCCAATCTCAATTCAAAGGTCAGCAATCCCCGAGAGACTCAACATCAGAATGCTCTTGTGGATGCCTGGCAATTGCAACAAGCGACGAATATTATTACAGGAGGTAAAGAGGTCACAATATTAGCAACGTTTTGGAGTAGTTGAATATTTCACGACAATTTTTAGCTATAAGTAGCAGCATCTTTAATTGGGAAATGACTTTGAATACTTATTAAATAGGATGGCAGGGGATAATGGAAGGAAATAAGGAATGGAGTGACATTTCTGATGCGATAGTCCAGAAGAAATACTATTACTTTTCTTCTATAGATTATTAATCTAATTACCCTAGTTCATAACTGTGATTTTGATTTTATAAACAATTTAAAATTGCATTTAGGATTTGTATCCTGTTTGAACGCTACCTGTTCTATACACCACCTGTCCTAGATGCCACCTGTAGATGGGACGCGGCTCAAAAAGAAAGCGCTCCTTCTCGTCTGGAGTGCCACGGTACCTTTGCGACTGTCTTCGAGCCACATGAAGGAGGTTCTCCCTCACCTCGGCGGTGTCGCCTAAAAGAGGGAATCCATCTCGGTTCTGTCTGCAAGACCATGTGATGAAGAGCTTTCTCTCCTCTTGGGTGCTACAGTATAAGAGAGTTCCTCTTGTCTCCGTCCACAAGGCTCTTGAAGCAAGTGCATCTGTTTTCTTGGTGGTACCGCCTGTAGGAGGGAGTTCATCTCGGCTCTGTTCTCGGGACCTTGGATGAAAGTGCTCCCTCTCGTCGTCGATCCCCCTTGTATGAGGAAGACCTTACGTCTCCGTCCTCGAGGATAAACAAATGCGTAGGACTAAAGCTGCCACACAGAAATGCTTATTACTCATACATAATATGAGAATCGCAGCAATACTGTTAAATAACTCGAGTACAACAGCATTACTATTAAATAACTCGAGAATGGCAGCTGCTTACGACTTTACATCAAGGAACGATCGTCGTGAAGCCAGTCAGAAATGTATATTCCTGCGATAAAGATCGTGGGGAGGAGAAATGAGATTAATGTAGACGAGGAGATTTCTCAGGCGTCTTTCATTGATGTCAATAATGATAAACATCGCAGCGTCAACATGCAGCTGCGGTGGAACATAATTGAATGCAGAACTGAATTATTGATTATTGATGTGTTGGGTGCTTATTCTTAATGACTCTTCTCTGCTACGTTCTATGGCGAGTCTCCTTTGTTGGGTCATTGTCAGTTGCATGCCCCCATCTTACCGTTCAATGTTATTCCGTATACAGTATTCTCAGTTCAATGCTCTAACAGTTAAAATGTTCAATGGGAGGACATTGCTAGAAGATAGTAGCAACATGGAATGTGGTATAAATGATCTGAAATGACTTCTTCGAGAGCGAAAAAAAAAATTATTATGTATTATGAGTTCATATTATATCGACAGTGGAGTTAAACCATTCGTTATGGGACATAGCATTTAAATATGATTAGTGATGCAATGCCATATAAATTTTTGTTCGTTGCTCACACTTCTTGACGTTTTTGATAATAAACCAATAAAGTTAGTCAATATTAGTGTCATTAGTTTAAGCGAAGTATTTTCTTATAATGGGAACTTCAACTCCAAAACAACTGGAATAAATTCCAATGCTTTTGGCTTAAGCTAATAAAAATGGTTAATTTAGAAGTGATCATAATATTGCTTCATGGTACAACCCCGCAGAGATGACCACGATATCACCTCTAAATACGTTTGTGATCATTTCTCAGAATTCTTATGTCGCAAATATCTATGAGATAATCAACAATTTATTAATCATTGGGGCAATACATATCCAACCGAACGATATCCAAAACTATGTAATAGGCTCCGAGTTGCATAAGGCTGACCCTAGTAGACGGTCAAAGCCTACTCCAAACCATTTTTTTGTTATCCCGTTGTGATTAACATGAGTGTGTGTATCCCGGGGCAACAGTGACACATCTACAGAGTCAAGTTCATTATCTGCCAGGAGTATCTGTCACTCACTAAATGTTCGTCCGCCTGGGTGGCTTCTGCTCGCTACTTATAAGTAAGGTCCAAGTTCAGTGTCTGCAGCAGTAGCAGCATTCACTGGGCACCTTTGCTGCTTCGTAGTTAGCTGTCCCTCCCCACTCACGTCCGTCCAGTTTCTCAATGAGATGTCAAGTTTAGTGAAGCGCATTAGGACCGCATGTAAACTCATCCGCAAACAACCTGTCCCCCTCATGCCTATTCATTTAATGCTCTTTCGCCACCTGCACACAAATGTCACATGTCTCAATGGCCTTCGTCACGACATCCATCCACGCAAATTTCGAACTTTTACTCGGATTACGCCCACTGCCGTCCATTTTCATCACGCGTTTTCAAGCGGGCGGGAGTGGTCGCAAGCCCAGCGGAAGTTCGAAATTTGGAGGAATGGTTGGCGTGAAGCATGCCTCAGGGAGGAGAGGTATCTGTATGGAGGTAGAGATTTTGTGGATTGGCTATGCGTGAGTAGCGAATGGTCATGAATGGATATGTCTTGTTGCGGCCCTAATGCGCCTACCCTCATTTGACGACTCGTTAGGAAACGGGTTGGACATGGATGGAGGGGCGTCAACTATGACGCAGCAAGGACCTATCAGTAAAAACTGCTGACTTTTATCACTAACGTCACTCCTGACCTAAAGTGTGTGTTGTGTGGTCGTGGGTCATCCTTTTTGAGCTTTAGGACAGTGTTTATGTATGTGTGTGAGTGTATGAAAGGGGAATTAGGTTCTTCTTGCCGACGGCCACCCCTCCTCTGGGGGATTCGGCCTAGGGGTCTGCATCTGTAAAGAACCTTTCATTTTCATTAAAAGGTATGCACCGAAAAGATATGATGTGAGAAAAGTATCTGAAGTGTTGTAATGAAACTAATGAAATCAAGGTGAACTCTGAGATTTTAAAGTTATTAGTAAAGACTGTAAGAAGAGCTTTGTTAATTACTCTGGAAAACAGAAAAAATACATTGATAGCACCTTCAGAATGGAAGCAGTTTATCAGGCATTGGGGCTATATCGACGCAGTTTATCGGAGAGGGGGTACTTTATGGACGCAGTTCATCATAGAGGGGTGCTATATGGACGCAGTTCATCGGAGAGGTGGTGCTAAGTGGACGCAGTTTATCAGAGAGGGGGTGCTATATGGACGCAGTTCATCGGAGAGGTGGTGCTAAGTGGACGCAGTTTATCGGAGAGGGGTGCTACATGGACGCAGTTAGCTGGTGACGCGGTAATTGAGACTGAGCACAGTTAGGCAGGACAAGGTACTCTACATTAAACGCTGGCAGATAGGCGGTTAATTGGGGAAGTCGTCAAGAAAATTTCAGGAACTCTGCCAAATCATATATTGTTTTTATTTAAAGCTTACAATTGTAAATGGGGACATAAATCAAAGTATTTGTAAGAAATTATTTGAATGGTAAAGATATGAAGAATATACAAATTATAACAATAGTTCCTAAGATATTCGAAACAAGAAAACAATAATGGCAGCACAAGGAAAATGGTTCTTAGATCTTCTAAACAAGCCTTACTACAATTACAACAAATCTGAAGAAAAAAAAATCAGTAGATATTTGTATAACCTCTGTCGGTTGTTACCTGCTAGGGATGCTATTCTGTCTAAAGCCGTCGATTTTATTATATCTGGAAAGAAAAAATGCCCGCAACATGATTAATCGATGTTATGGAGTGAAATGCAATTGGCGATTAAATTACCAACTTGTGTTACATCAACGTTTTTCTTACTATCCGAACACAAAAAGACATGGAAATACATAAGAATTGAGCTGATATGGCTAATTATTATGCAAGCTCTTCGAACTTCTGATGTCGAACGTATTTAACAAAAGACGCGTTTTTTCGTTCACGAGTTCATTCGAAAATGACGCCATCAGACGGCGTTTGAAGTACTCTGCATGAAACGAATGTTATTCAACGATGGAGAGATTACTCTACAATGAATATTTTATATCAACAATGCAAATACTCTAATTCGACGACAAGAGTATAATAATCTGAATGCAATTTAAACCACATCAGTGGCTCGGCTAATGAGTTGATACACAATTCTGTTTTTTAGGAGTGAGGATTGGAAAAGATATGATAAACAAATGAAAAAGGACAGCCATGCAATACACAATGTGAAGGATGTTTCATCATCTGCAAACTATGTCACTGCATCAAAGATGAAATTTTTAGCTGCGGGAAGGGAATTCATTAACACAAACCCCTCTTTACCAAGATTTAACCGTAAACTCTCCAGTTAACATTACCACAACAGCTAAATTACCACCCCATTGCAACCTCTCCCCTCCTTTTTCTTGCATAAGCCCCAATCGAGCTGCTGCTGGGGCGCCTCTGGAGGCGCTTGATAAAATGCATGGATTTATGAGGCCTTGAAAGTGTTTGCGGCTGATCGCCAACGTCGCGTTTGGGGAGAGCTTGCAAATGGACCTTTGGGACAGGCTTCGTTGGGTGGATTTGTAGCAGCGAGTGGTGGATGGGGGCGGAAACGAGTGGGGGATGTGGCGTTAGGTTAAGTAGGTGGTGGATGACTGAAGATGGCATAATAAAATTTTAAGTAACGGTAGACGAACAAAGCTGTACGAATAAATGGATGCTTGGGGAATATCGGGCGCAGCAGGCGACAGGCTGGGTTATGGACGGGCGAATAAATGAGTCACTTATTAGGTTTTTGGACTCCCAGTAGTCTGGTGAATTGAACACTTATTGAGTTTTTGAATGAGTTTGTGAATAGGCTGCTTCAAATATAGCTTTTCTGCTATATAATGAGTGACTGAGGCAAGTGAATTATTCACTTGACATGCTAATGAACCGGTCAACTCGCATAGCTGTCGAATTGGTCCAATATTGAAATCATGAATATGGAACTGAGAAGGCTGTTAGAAGTAACACTCATTAGCTTAACATTTGCGTTGGGTAGACTCGCAGGTAGATCATATCCTATTGTTCTAATGATTAGCTTAGATGAGTAGTAATCGATGAATATTACTTCCATTTGATTAAAGTAAGTGGCCTGATGTTACATGAAGAGGTCTTCTGAATATAAATCCTGTATTATTCTTTGTATCCTTCTTTTTTAACACCGAAAATTTAATCGTAGACAAAATGTGATTTATTTACCCTATTGACGTTTATTTCAATGTTAAATGATCTGCAATAGAACCATCTCAGATCTAGAACAGGACCATTTCAGATGATCTACAAAAGGACCATTTCAGATGATCTACAATAGGACCATTTCAGATGATCTGCAATAGGACCATTTCAGATGATCTACAATAGGACCATTTCAGATGATCTACAATAGGACCATTTCAGATGATCTACAATAGGACCATTTCAGATGATCTACAATGGATCATTTCAGAAGATCGTGTTGGTCAACACACTCTATGCAGAGATGTGTATAAAGCATGCTGATATTCCATCCTAAGCAAGAGGGTGTAAGGTTGAGTGACTGAGACCTCCGCTCACAATGCCACGATTTGTTTGCTGAGGCTTAAACTCTTAACATGCAGCCAATAATACTCACATTGCTGTCGAGCATGATATCCATTCGGGAACCGTGATCAGATATTCAAATATAGATAGTTATATGGCTCTAAAGAATCTGAATTATATTCCAATCACTCTAGTTTCTCTCTATTTCTTTCCCGATTTTATAGTCCGATTGTACACAAACAATCTGATGAACAGTCGGTCTAATATTTATGATGCAAGGAAAAAGTTAATAGTTCAGATGATCATCTGAACGATTGCCGCTCCAATGCGTTCCACTGTTAAAAGCAAAGGAACTTGACGAGTTATTTTAAATTAATCCGGGAAGTAGATCAGAGGCTTCTGGAAATTAGACTCCCTCGTGCAGCAAGCCCAAATAAGTTAAGACAAACTTCCTGCTAATCCGAAGAAACCCAATTCACATTTCTTTTCACTTCTGAAATGTTCTGCTACATCAAAAGAAGCAATATTTTCTCTTCAATATATTTCTGCCCAAAAGACAGTGATATTTTTAGTTCTTTGCCAGGTACTAACCTCATTTATCCCTCCGCCTAGGGATGAAGATCGACTGACTTCAATTAGGAAACAATTTAACGAGATTCAAGGGACGGAAGTATTGCTTCAACGGGCTGGTGGATTAAATATTTATCGTGCATTGATTTCATTATATGTTAAGCGACCACTTATGCTCACTTCAAGCTACCACTGCAAGTTACATTTGCACGATGTTGATAGAAACCGCCTTACAAGACTTGGGCATCACCCAATATACATCCATCGACGCGGTCACAAAACACTTCACAGCAGTACTTACCCACGCAGACAGGCAACACATACACGCCGGGTTCGTTCGTGGCTGCAACCCAGCTTTCTCGGCCCATATTAAGATCATCATTCCGCAGCGAAATCATTGCCATAATTTGCCCTCTACCAATGACCGAATCACACAGATTCAAACCCTAAACTCAGAAATAGATGCAGATATTTGTGAGCAACAGACGAACCTGCGGCGGGTTGTGCTTGCAAACACAGACTTCCGAACCTCATCATCAAAATTATGGAAACTCAATAGAAGCCTCATCAACAAAAGCACAAGCCACATGGACACAACTGAGGCAAATCTACCACCCAACACCCACACCATCCCATCAGATCAACAACAAGGGGACACACTCAACTGACTACGCAAACACCAGCCACCTACCACACCATCTAGACAATAGGAAGATACTCAAACAGTTACAAAAATTAAAGACCAACCCCAACATTGAACCTCCTTTTACACCAGTCATGACCATAGCCGCCTACCGCCAGACTAAAAACTCGTCGGCAACGGGTCCAGATGGCATACCATGCTTGCACCTTAAACATCTAGGTCCTCAAGCCATCACGACCCTCACAGACATCTTTAACTTTTCCATACTACACAATACAATTCCCAACAACGGGAAACAAGGGAAAATCCTACCTCTCCTGAAACCCAACAAAGCTCCCACAGATCCAGCCTCATACAAGGCCATATCTGTTCTCCCGAACCCCTCGAAAATCTTGGAGAGACTGGTTCTAACCAAATTTAATACCCACATTCCACTCTTCCTCACACAACACGGTTTCAGGACCCAACACTCGACAAACACTCTCTTCACCAACCTCACCCAGACCATTCATGAAGGCCTGAATGAAAAGAAGCCAGCCACACGAACCCTGGTATGCGCTATCGACATTAGTAAGGCCTTCGACACTCTTCCAAGACACGTCCTCATGAACAAAATTCTGAACACACAGATACATCCAAACTACATGACATGGATTGCTTATTTCCTCACAAGCAGACAAGCACACACTGTCCTTCATAACGAGCCATCCCGGACCCGCCATTTCCCCAATGATGTTCCACAGGGTTCCGTCATTTCCCCCTCCCTTTTCAACGCCTTCATGCACGACCAGCCAAATCCAGCAGAACCCAACACCTATATCAGCTCATATGCTGACAACCTCACAATAATCACAAAACACCACAAACACGAGATCGGCGCTGCACACCTCCAGCAGTACCTGAACTCTCTTGAAGTCTGGCGGCTGAATAACAGAATGAGGGTGTCTGCTAGCAAATATTCCCTAATATTATCAACACCAAACAACAGTGAACACCGTGTTCACCCCCATGTCCCACTTAATAACACTCACATACCCCACAGTCTCACCACCACAATCCTTGGAGTAACTTGTGACACGGGGATGACATTCAAACCTCCCACCAACAACATTGACGCTAAAGCCATAGCGGGGCTGAATGTGTCCCGGGTGCTTAACACAATCACCTACGGTCCCTCCAAGGAATCGATTACAACACTATTCAAAGAATTTATTAGGCCCATCATCTCCTACGCAAACACCGCCTGGTCCTCTGAACTTGCACCTACACATGATATTTCCATATAAAAGATACATAACACGGCCTTGCGCATCGCAACGGGATGTGCACAGTCCACACAAATTTCCCACCTGCATGAGGAAATCAAGGTCCTCCCTCTCAAACATCATTTTGATATGAGAAGGACTAAACTTTGTAACAAGATTATAGACAGCAACCCTGTCATTACCTGCTAAGTCCCCGTCAAACCAACATACACCTACACAACACACCAGCAACACACTTTGGCCATCACCACACGACCATTCCTCGTCCTACAGACAACACATCTATGCACAAACCGATACACACACACTTCACATCCCTTGCATTGCGCGAACACAAAGTTAACGCAGTCCCAGATGGTCGCCCGCCTGAGGTGGACGTGGAGGATTTGAGGTTGCCTGAGGTGACCGGGTCCACCTGTCGCGGCTGAGGTGCGGGCATCATACGGCCCCCCAGTCATACCAACATAGACTGGCGAATGACCCTTGCAACCTTTGTCTGCGATGCAGGGATTCGCCCGATACGGTCCAGCACGTCATGACGTCGTGCCCAGTCGTAGCACCTGGCCGGCTCGACCACAATATCACGTCGGTAGGTGATCTGTGGGAACGCCCGAGAGTCAGCATCAATTTCTTCAGGGAAGTAAGCATTATATAAATGCCTGCATCTGCTAAAACCTCCATAACGTGCACATGTTGGTGGTTCCCGAGCTTTTGGTTGTGCGCTGGCTGTGGCTCTTCCATCGCAGGGGGAGTTGGGGTAGCAACAACAACAACAACAAGCTACCTTGCAGAGATCGGATTGTGACATGCCCAGTAACAGTGATATTCTGTTCGCAGCCCTTAACAACATCAAAAGTGGCAGCAACAGCAACAGCTCCAACTGCGACCGAGGATGCTAGCAGCGTCAAGTTTGTTTACAGAGGCCTAAGTATGGAGAGCGCGCTGCCAAACGCCCAAATTGACCTGAAATTTGTTCTCGCTGTAACAAAGTGAACAATTAAAAAATGCCGCAGCAGTGCTTTAGTACAGGGAACTCTCGCAAACTGGGCTTGTGGTTGGAACTGGGAACACCCGGCACCATCTGGTTATGCTTGTGGTTGGGTCATGAATCTTTCGCCAGTTAATGTACGTCGTTGGTTCCAAGAATTTCCCACAGATATGCATTTTTTGAGAGTCTTGGCAAATCGCTCAGAACTGTAACTTAACGATGTATTTTGTAATTTTGTCACATGATTTCGTAACAAAAATTGAAACATTTATCCATTACAACGACATTTCATTTATAACTTTTTAAAATCTTAACTCACTATGTCATCAAATTCAAACTCCTTCAGGAAATCATCGTTTGGTTACTTGTATCTGTAGCAGCTGTTGCAGTTAGCTCCAAACTGTAACAGCTCCTCAGCGGCTGTTACAGTTAGCTCCTCATTGACTCCGAGTATCTATCTTCAAAGATGCCCTCAATATGAGCTCAAAACTTCAATTTCTTCCATGAGCTCATTTAGAGGCCGAGAAGTGATTTTAACGAGAAAAAATAGAGTGCTGTAGCAATAATATGGCAACATGATCCAGGATGACGTTCGATCAGGCTTGTGTGGGAAATAACTCCAAGATGAACTTTGTTTGAAATGAAAATAATATATTGCTTCTTGGTTAAAATAAAGAACAAGGTGAAAATTCGCTTCGATAGGACAGATGGTGCTGCTACCTGGTGTAGTATGATGCAATGCAACATAATATATTTATTCCCTATAGGTGTGTTCAAATGAAATAATACATGCTGCTTCCGCTGGGGATAAATAAATATTTCAATAGCAGAGGGCAGTAAAATTTGACGTACGATTGAACATGCACCAGTAGCCCGTGGGGGTATAGAAGTTCATATCATCTGGATAAACAAGCTGCATCTCCATGCGTGGATTCACGATGACTTCGCGCAGCGTTGGCCAGCTGTAACTGGTATAAAATAATATCATCGTTATGATGATACGGCTAAAATGATGCGTGGTTGAGCGAGAACGAGAAACATTCACACGCACAATTTCTGAGGCCTCATAATTTTTCATAGACACTCCTCTGAGTTTTCAAAGGCCCAAGAAACGAAAGTTTGGGACAGGATTATACGCGAAGTAAAAAGAAGGGCAAGGGTCAGAACATTATTCAGGGGCCAGATAAATATTCATGTGTGAGATAAACATCTTACTATAATTATTCACGGTTCGGACAGACACTCGGGAAGTATCGTCATAATGAAAGGGTTCAGTAGTTTAATCAATGTTGTCAAAATGAGAGAGGCCAGGATGCCTGTCGAAGACAAACAGTTTCAGATTTTAGTGGCGTCGGCAGTGTGTAGGACATTACAAACAATGTCTGCGCCTTGACCATGCTCCAGAGGAGAAACTCTAACATCAAAGGACGAATGTAAATCTCTGAAAATACCGGTACACAAATCACGGACCAAAATGAAAATCATTTGCAATGCGACCTTTCACTCAACCCACACGGTGAAAATTTTCGTAGAGCTCTGACACTTTACAGTATCAATAGGCATCCTATGAATTTATAGTTGATTTCGAAAATTACTCTATCCCGATTCTTAGAAAAATAAAAAATCGTGAAGCAAATGGAAAAACAATCAGAGGATTTAATTTTTCATGCATGATGAGACATTCTTTTGGGTGACATGGCATACGATTCTTTTTGAGAAATTTACCACTTCTGAATATCGGTAAAAAAAATATACAAATACTCTGGATCCAACCTAAAATTTTGCTAGTGAACAAAGTGAGGGAGAGTTGAGGTTTAAGGTGTACTAAAGCATATTAAACACATTCACACATAATGATGAAGAGCAGGACCCAACAACGGCAACGGTGACGGGCTTTGTTACATTATTGCATTCAAGCGTCAGATCCCTTGACAGCTTTGTCCCCGTCGGCGACCCTGTCAGCATTGTCCACCGTAAAAATGTTTTTTTTTTTCTCACGTGCGTTGTTATGAAGGTTCTCATTACTGTAGTAAAATGAGGAGAATTCCTCGCCCTGGAGTGGGACAAAGGCTCTCTTCCTGGTTGGCCGCACACGAATGAAAGGCTGCTCTCCAATAGTCGATCTCAAATGGGAGAACTTTTTGCACAAAATTGAAAGTGTGCATGTGCGATCAGAGAGGTGCTGTTGGGGCGCGTGTGTACGGGTATTTGTGTGAAGGGAATTTGATGGGATATGTGTTTGTGTATTAGAGGGTGGGATTGAGTGTGTCTGAGGAAGACTGGATGGTGCATTTGGATATGTTTGTGTGACGAAAGAGTCTATTGCTAGGGCCATTGTATGTCCATGAGGGTGCATTTGGATCTGTGTTTGTGTGACGAAAGAGTCTGTTGCTAGGGCCATTGTATGTCCATGAGGGTGCATTTGGATATGTTTGTGTGACGAAAGAGTCTGTTTCTAGGGCCTTTGTATGTCCATGAGTCCCAAAAGATAATTTAATAATAATGCAGTCGACAGAAACACTTATTTTACTAATAAAATAGTGCTGATTGAAAGAAACTCCCGTAAACCGTATGTATAGGTACATAATGTACTAATATAACTCCGTCTTGCAAATAAGGTGTTATAAGCAATACTCTGATAAAAAAAAGTACACCGAATAGGGTACGTATGAAAAATGTACCGAATTCCCTTGTGATTGTTTCTATTTCTAATCAGTCTCTTGCAATCCCTGTTAACAACAAAAAGGGTGCTTCGGATTTCACGATTGCTTTACAAAATATCAAATGTAGACTGTAACTGTTGAGCTGAGAATTCTAGTCTCTCGATGTTCGCTTACAAAAAGAATATCAAATATGTTTATTGCAGATTGAGCAAATGAAGATTGCAGGCAAACGAGTCTGCAGCAACTTGATAGAAGCAGTTTCTTTGGATCAGAAAAAAAAAATTACTTAGTGATATCATTTGCCTTCGGCTTCTTTGCTGGCGTAGTAACGAGTTTATTTATGGGTCTACCAATAGACTGCCATTAAATTAGGAATACAAAAAGGGAAAAGTTATGGAATTTACAGTTTTCCACTGGAATAACATCGGCTGTATTTAATTATTGCATCCCGTTTACTATTTTGTGATATTAAAGTATCTATAAAAGACATTTTATGGAGATATGATTTTTCCTGGAACACTTTCAAATGCTACGGACTGCCTCATTCGTTTGCTGTGCGAATGAAAATACAAAAACCGCTATAAAGTCACAGATACAGCTGCATTATATAAATTGAATCATTATACTGTTCTCATTTGGAGACAGGTTACGATCCCGTGTAGAGAAGCGTATACCAAAGTTCTATTTGCGGAGGAATACTGTCGAGTGGTTGACCCGCGGGGAGGTCAACCATACTACCAAGTGATGGAACTAATAATGGTGAAATGGTGTGGCAGCTAACGTAAATTCGTTTACGCAATACAAATTACATTTTCAATGTTAACGTTCTTGTTAAGTGATGGTAATCTCTGGCACATACAGTTAGGATATATCTGTGCAATAGCACATCTAACATATCTAACATTTATTAGGCAATACGGATTCATGCATACAAAAATACGAATTTGTCCACGGAAAATAAAACGACTGGGATACGAACACATGCTGTAGGTATTTACGAGGGACGGTGCATGATATGAACGGTGCTAATGACCGGGGCTTCTGCAAGGTCTTGGAGAAGGTGCTGCAGGAGAGGAAGACTCGATTGAGTTGAGGCACCGGGTTTTGCACCCAGCCGAAGAAGGTGTCCTCTCCACCTGCTCCACAATCAGGAGGGAGAAGATGTGCCAGTGTTGGAATCACCAAACCATAGAGGTCAGTTGGACTGTATCTTCTCCAACCTAGTGTGAGGTCTCTTCAACAAAATCATGTTACGGTAGTTAGGTACAAGTAGGTGGGGAGGTACCAACTGGAAAGGTACTATCAGCTCCATAAGTATAACTTTTGCGTTTTTATTTAAACTTCATTTAAATCAATTGTATGTAGTTATATAATGTGTAAATGCATACCATTAAACATACAATCTCGGTACAGGGATATCGAAAACCAAACTCGGAATTAA
>SDVV010009531.1:0-16662 GCA_016164225.1 Gammarus roeselii | reverse complement strand
GTCCGCTCTCTGATTGTGCATTTGGGAGCGAGCCCGCTCTCTGATTGTGCATCTGGGAGCGAGCCCGCTCTCTGATTGTGCATCTGGGAGCGAGTCCGCTCCCTGATTGTGCATTTGGGGCGCAAGTCCGCTCTCTGATTGTGCATCTGGGAGCGAGTCCGCTCTCTGATTGTGCATTTGGGAGCGAGCCTGCTCTCTGATTGTGCATTTGGGAGCGAGCCCGCTCTCTGATTGTGCATCTGGGACCGAGCCCGCTCTCTGATTGAGCATTTGGGAGCGAGCCCGCTCTCTGATTGTGCATTTGGGAGCGAGCCCGCTCTCTGATTGTGCATCTGGGAGCGAGCCCGCTCTCTGATTGTGCACCTGGGAGTGAGCCCGCTCTCTGATTGTGCATCTGGGAGCGAGCCCGCTCTCTGATTGTGCATCTGGGAGCGAGCCCGCTCTCTGATTGTGCATTTGGGAGCGAACCCGCTCTCTGATTGTGCATTTGGGAGCGAGCCCGCTCTCTGATTGTGCACCTGGGAGCGAGTCCGCTCTCTGATTGTGCATCTGGGAGCGAGGCCGCTCTCTGATTGTGCATCTGGGAGCGAGGCCGCTCTCTGATTGAACATTTGGGAGCGAGCCCGCTCGCTGATTGTGCATTTGGGAGCGAGCCCGCTCTCTGATTGTGCATCAGGGAGCGAGTCCGCTCTCTGATTGTGCATTTGGGAGCGACCCCGCTCTCTGATTGTGCATTTAGGGCGCGAGTCCGCTCTCTGATTGTGCATTTGGGGCGCGAGTCCGCTCTCTGATTGTGCATCTGGGAGCGAGTCCGCTCTCTGATTGTGCATTTGGGAGCGAGCCCGCTCTCTGATTTTGCATCTGGGAGCGAGCCCGCTCTCTGATTGTGCATCTGGAAGCAAGCCCGCTCTCTGATTGTGCATCTGGGAGCGAGCCCGCTCTCTGATTGTGCATCTGGGAGCGAGCCCGCTCTCTGATTGTGCTTTTGGGAGCGAGCCCGCTCTCTGATTGTGCATCTGGGAGCGAGCCCGCTCTCTGATTGTGCATCTGGAAGCAAGCCCGCTCACTGATTGTGCATCTGGGAGCGAGCCCGCTCTCTGATTGTGCATCTGGGAGCGAGCCCGCTCTCTGATTGTGCATCTGGGAGCAAGCCCGCTCTCTGATTATGCATCTGGGAGTGAGTACGCTCTCTGATTGTGCATTTGGTAGCAAGCCCGCTCTCTGATTGTGCATTTAGGAGCGAGCCCGCTCTCTGATTGTGCATCTGGGAGCGAGTCCGCTCTCTGATTGTGCATCTGAGAGTGAGTCCGCTCTCTGATTGTGCATCTGGGAGTGAGTCCGCTCTCTGATAGTGCATTTGGGAGCGAGCCCGCTCTCTGATTGTGCATCTGGGAGCGAGTCCGCTCTCTGATTGAGCATTTGGGAGCGAGCCCGCTCTCTGATTGTGCATTTGAGAGCGAGCCCGCTCGCTGATTGTGCATCTGGGAGCGAGTCCGCTCTCTGATCGTGAAAAATATCTTGCAAGGTACATTGAGACCACTAATTACTATGCGCTACATGTTATGCCACTAATTACATGGAGACCACTAATTACTGTGCGCTACATGTTATGCCACTAATTACATTGAGACCACTAATTACTGTGCGCTACATGTTATGCCACTAATTATTGTACAGACCGCTAATTACTGTGCAGACCACTAATTACTGAGCTGATCCCTAATTGCTGTGCAGACCGCTGCCACTGATCAATTACTGTACAGACCGCTAATTACTGTGCAGACCACTAATTACTGAGCTGATCCCTAATTGTTGTGCAGACCGCTGCCACTTATCAATTGCTGTGAAGACCACTAATTACTGTGAACACCATTTATTACTCTACAGGCCAGGGTAACGGGCGAAACTTTAACTGCAATCGACCACTTATGGTGTAATAATTTAGTGCCGTGTGAGACGGGCGTATCAGGACATTATTGCTCATTATCCCGTATTTCAGCAGGACATTATTGCTCATTATCCCGTATTTCAGCAGGACATTATTGATCATTATCCTGTATTTCAGCAGGACATTATCGATCATTATCCCGTATTTCAGCAAGACATTATCGATCATTATCCCGTATTTCAGCAAGACATTATCGATCATTATCCCGTATTTCTGCAGGACATTATTGATCAGTATCCCGTATTTCAGCAGGACATTATCGATCATTATCCCGTATTTCAGCAGGACATTATTGATCATTATCTCGTATTTCAGCAAGACATTATTGATCATTATCCCGTATTTCTGCAGGACATTATTGATCATTATCCCGTATTTCAGCAGGACATTATCGATCATTATCCCGTATTTCAGCAGGACATTATTGATCATTATCTCGTATTTCAGCAAGACATTATTGATCATTATCCCGTATTTCAGCAGGACATTATTGATCATTAGCCCGTATTTCAGCATGACATTATTAATCATTATCCTGTATTTCAGCAGGACATTATCGATCATTATCCCGTATTTCAGCAAGACATTATCGATCATTATCCCGTATTTCAGCAAGACATTATCGATCATTATCCCGTATTTCAGCAGGACATTAGCGATCATTATCCCGTATTTCAGCAAGACATTAGCAATCATTGTCCCGTATTTCAGCAAGACATTATTGATCATTAACCCGTATTTCAGCAGGACATTATTGATCATTACCCTGTATTTCAGCAGGACATTAATGATCATTATCCCGTATTTCAGCAAGACATTATCGATCATTATCCCGTATTTCAGCTGGACATTATTGATCATTATCCCGTATTTCATCAAGACATTATTGATCATTATTTCGTATTTCAGCAAGACATTATTGATCATTATCCCGTATTTCAGCAAAACATTATCGATCATTATCCCGTATTTCAGCTGGACATTATTGATCATTATCCCGTATTTCATCAAGACATTATTGATCATTATTTCGTATTTCAGCAAGACATTATTGATCATTATCCCGTATTTCAGCAAAACATTATCGATCATTATCCCGTATTTCAGCTGGACATTATTGATCATTATCCCGTATTTCATCAAGACATTATTGATCATTATTTCGTATTTCAGCAAGACATTATTGATCATTATCCCGTATTTCAGCAAAACATTATCGATCATTATCCCGTATTTCAGCTGGACATTATTGATCATTATCCCGTATTTCATCAAGACATTATTGATCATTATTTCGTATTTCAGCAAGACATTATTGATCATTATCCCGTATTTCAGCAAAACATTATCGATCATTATCTTGTATTTCAGCAAGACATCAGCAATCATTATCCCGTATTTTAGCAAGACATTATCAATCATTATTCCGTATTTCAGCAGGGCATTATCGATCATTATCCCGTATTTCAGCAAGACATTATTGATCATTATCCCGTATTTCAGCAAGACATTATCGATCATTAGCCCGTATTTCGGCAAGGATCGATCATTATCCCGTATTTCTTTCGGCCCCCCTCTAACTCTCGCAAAATACTGACCTTGTTAGATGTAAATTCATGAGACACAAATCCTCGAAAATCCCAGTATTTTAAGAGCTAGTAAATTCCTTACTTTATGGATTTCATAATCGATGCACCACTAAAAAATTATATATGAGGGTTTGGCAGTCCACGAACAAACTTTTCTAGATATAAGGCGCCATGAATTCTGTAAAAGTGTGTGCTTTTCAGTAAAGCGCTATTTTATTCCATGGTTAACGGATGCTTTCTGTCGCTGCATTGATTGTATTATTTCTTATCGAGCCTCACGAGCTGCAATAGCCCAACATCCCGACTATAATAGATTATTCATACATATTTTGAGCGATTACATTAACCAATCCGAAGTCACGTTTAACGCTCCTGTTAGTGACCTCCAAAGACCTTGGACCCCTGTTAGTGACCTCCAAAGACCCTGGACCTCTGTTAGTGACATCCAAAGACCCTGGACCCATGTTAGTGACCTCCAAAAATCCTGGACCCCTGTTAGTGGTCTCCAAAGACCTTGGACCCCTGTTAGTGACCTCCAATGACCCTACACCCCTGTTAGTGACCTCCGAAGGCCCTGGACCCCTGTTAGCGACCTCCAAAGACCCTGGACTCCTGTTATTGACCTCCAAAAACCCTGAACCCCTGTTACCAACCTCCACAAATACTGGACCCCTGTTAGTGACTTCCAAAGATCCTGGACCCCTGTTAGTGACTTCCAAAGATCCTGGACCCCTGTTAGTGACCTCCAAAGACCCTGGACCCCTGTTAGTGACCTCCAAAAACCCTGGACCCCTGTTAGTGACCTCCAAAAACCTTGGACCCCTGTTAGTGACCTCCAAAAACTCTGGACCCCTGTTAGTGACCTCCAAAGATCCTGGACCCCTGTTAGTGACCTCCAAAGACCCTGCACCCTTGTTAGTGACCTCCAAAGACCCTGGACCCCTGTTGGTGACCTCCAAAGGCCGTGGACCCTGTTAGTGACCTCCAAAGACCCTGGACCCCTGTTAGTGGCCTCCAAAGACCCTGGACCCCTGTTAGTGTCCTCTAATGGCGCTGGACCCCTGTTACTAATCTGCAAAGACGATGGACCCCTGTTAGTGATCTTCAAAGATCCTGGACCCCTGTCGGTGACCTCCAAAGACCCTGGACCCCTGTTAGTGACCTCCAAAGGCTCTGGACCCCTGTTAGTGACCTCCAAAGACTCTGAACCCCTGTTAGTGATCTCCAAAGACCCTGGACCCCTGTTAGTGACAACCAAACACCCTGGACCCCTGTTAGTGACAACCAAAGACCCTGGACCCCCTGTTAGTGACCTCCAAAGACCCTGGACCCTTGTTAGTGACCTCCAGAGACCCTGGACCCTTGTAAGATGTCCTCCAAAGGTCCTGGACCCCTGTTAGTCAAGTCCAAAGGCCCTGGACCCCTGTTAGTTAACTCCAAAGACCCTGGAACTCTGTTGGTGACCTCCAAAGACCTCGGACCCTGTTAGTGACCTCCTAAAACCATTTACCCCTGTTAGTGACCTCCAAAGTCCTTGGACCCTGTTAGTTACCTCCAAAAACCCTGGACCCCTGTTAGTTACCTCCAAAAACCCTGGACCCCTGTTAGTGACCTCCAAAGACCTTGGACCCCATGTTACTAATCTTCAAAGATCCTGGACCCCTGTAAGTGACCTTCAAAGACCCTGGACCCCATTGAACACTGCATTGCGTCGTAACTCAAATACTGCGACGGTGATCAAGGCTAGAGCGGTTGATGGGGACGACGGCAAACCTGATCCATGTGATATTGCTTCACTATCGGGAGCAAGAAATACCTTTGGTCATGGAGTAATGAATAAGATTGATTATGGAGCAATAAACACCTTTGATCATGAAGCAATAAACGCCATTGATTATGAAGCAATAAACACCTATGATCATGGAGCAATAAACACCATTGATCATGAAGCAATAAACACCTTTGATCATGGAGCAATAATCACCATTGATCATGAAGCAATAAACACCTTTGATCATGGAGCAATAAACACCATTGACCATGAAGAAATAAATACCTCTGATCATGGAGCAATAAACACCATTGATCGTGAAGCAATAAACACCTTTGATCATGGAGCAATAAACACCATTGACCATGAAGAAATAAATACCTTTGATCATGGAGCAATAAACACCATTGATCATGAAGCAATAAACACCTTTGATCATGGAGCAATAAACAGCATTGATCATGAAGCAATAAACATCTTTGACTGATGTTGACCCTGTTTTGTTTAGCACCTGCCCAGTTCATTTGCTTGCTAGGAGTCTGACTCTAATGAAATAGTCTTCGTCATTACGGCCTTCAATTCTAAATACTGTCGTTATAATTCTGTTGGAAGTTCATATTTAAACTCATAGTTCATTTCATTGTTCCACTTCTTTTCGCATTAAGCAATATGTCTTTTCGTCAGGGTCAAAGTTGGCGAGAGTGATTCAAAACTTTGAGAACGGCCAGATAAACTTGAGTAAGGCTTTGGAGAGTCTTGTTCACGTCAATTGCAGTTTATTTCATAGATTTAACATCTTTTTTTGTCAACTACTTGGATAGCTGAAGCAGAAGTGCAGTAGCGGTGCCATTTTTATATGTTCTGAGAGTGTGTGCGGTGCTTGTAGGGGAAGTAAATATCTTTGAGGAATCTTTCTTCACCTTCCGAAGGTTTTGATACAGTAAACCACACAATTTTACCGAACAATCCAGAGAGGGATCAGGGATGACTTTCGGTTCTGGATTGAGTCTTACTCAAGTAATCGAACTCAGAAGTATGCATGCCAGTTTCATATTGTCGCTGTACCAATCTCAGTCGGGGTGAATTGGGGCTCATGTTTGGTACCCCTTTTCTCCTCAATCTACATTATTGAAGCGAGTGTCTGTTAGTGTTTTGTTGTTCATTTTGTTTTGTCGACGATTCAGCGGTTTATATTTAGACTATAATCTTGACCATGCTTGTTAATTTGTAAACCGGGAATTTGAACAAGTTGTCTCAATATTAAGACAAAGTCTTGCAGGATATTTACAAATAGGAGTAAACTTTTACACAGCAATATCATGATCCACGGAGTACAATTTCATGTGTTAATAATGCCACATTTCTAGTTGTAACTTTTCACATCCAGACAAATTGGAAATGTTTCCTTTACAATAGCTAAATCATATAGAACTATGAATAAACTATAAACAAATTTATGCCTATCCTTGTACAAAACATTTTATCAATCTCTGTATCATTGTTTAACATATGAAGCTGGAATGTGGGTTGCGTCCTCCAAAACTGTGGACTTTAGGCTCGTTGCAGGTCAGGTATGCTGAACTCATAAATGGTGATATACGAAAGAATGTGTTTCAGCGGATTGTTTCCCATCAGTAAGATGTTACCAGATCGTGCTCGAGATAAGTGTTTGTTATTCACGCATAATCCCCGCCTATCAGGCTGATCACGATCATGATACTCATTTTACCTGGTGGCAGTGATACTGTAATTGATTAGTCTCCATGAGGGGCCTCGTTAGCAAGCGAGACCGTGACTATGAACACTGTTACGTGCCTGCCTCTGTGGAAGCATCGAGGACTATTGGGATGTACTTGGAAATAGCATTGCGTCCTGTTTTATTTATAGCTGAGTCTCGCCGGATCAGAGTGCCGACCATCGTTTGTTCTGCTTACCAACGAATTTTCTAGAGGTTAGTGATTCTGCTTACCAACGAATATTCTAGAGGTTAGTAATTCTGCTTACCAACGAATGTTCTAGTGGTTTGTGATTCTGCTTACCAACGAATGTTCTACAGGTATGTGATTCTACTTGCCAACGAATCTTCTAGAGGTTAGTGATTCTGCTTACTAACGGAGAGTCTAGAGGTTAGTGATTCTATTTACCAACGAATGCTCTAGAGGTTAGTGATTCTGCTTACTAACGGATATTTTAGAGGTGAGTGAAACTGCTTACCAACGAATATTCTAGAGGTTAGTGACTCTGCTTACCAGCGAATATTCTGGAGGTTTGTGATTCTGCTTACCCACGAATATTTTAGAGGTTAGTGATTCCGCTTACCAACGAATATTCTAGAGGTGAGTGATTCTACTTACCAACGAATATTCAAGAGGTTAGTGACTCTGCTTACCAGCGAATATTCTGGAGGTTTGTGATTCTGCTTACCCACGAATATTTTAGAGGTTAGTGATTCTGCTTACCAACGAATATTCTAGAGGTGAGGGATTCTACTTACCAACGAATATTCAAGAGGCTAGTGATTCTGCTTACCAACGAATATTCTACGGGTTAGTGATTCGGAATACCAACAAATATTCTCGTGGTTAGTGATTCTGCTTACCAACGAATATTCTACAGGTTAGTGATTCTGATTACCAACGAATATTCTCGAGGTTAGTGATTCTGGTCACCAACGAATATTCTCGAGGTTAGGGATTCTGCTTAGCAACGAATATTCCAGAGGTTAGTGATTCTGCTTACCAACGAATATTCTAGAGGTTAGTGATTCTGCTTACCAACGAATATTCTAGAGGTTAGGGATTCTGCTTACCAACTAATATTCTAGAGGTTAGTGATTCTGCTTACCAACTAGTATTATAGAGGTTAGTGATTCTGCTTACCAACGAATATTCTAGAGGTTGGTGATTTCGGGGGTTTTGTGCTAGTGACCTGTATCTTGTGTCCGTCCAGTATGGCCATTATCATGGTTACTTGCCACGTAGTTTTATTTGGCCGAGTACCCGCTCATAGTTCGACCTACCATTCATCAGCATCGCTAAGCAGCCTTTTAATATTTTTTTTTATCCTGATTTAGGTCGGATAGTTTTTTACATGCCGATTATTATAAACATCTGCCATGTTGCCTGCTATTATTTGCTTTAGTGTACTGATTCAACGAAAGTATAATTTTCGGAATCGTTCGATGCAATTTAAATTTTATCATGAGCTTCGGTTGCACACCCTCATCGTTTGTTGTGGGTGCTTATGCCTCGATGCTCTGCAGTATTCTTATGAGCTAACTAAACATGCTTACTTTCGAGCGAGACATGCCCGCATAGTTTGTCTACCCGTGGGCTCGGAATTTTCTTCTCGTTTGTCCTCTGAATAGTAATTTTGATCGAATTGTACATTTTTGTGTCTGTTCTGAATTTGTCAATTTCTATTATTGTCATGGTAAGTATTATGATAATTAATATCATTATCTTATATACCACACAACCTCGCTGCGCCTCTTCAAAACAGCCTCTGGTGCTCGTCCTCTTGCCCAGCGTCCCTCGAGGCCGGACCTAGTTTAGTTCAGATTGGGTCAGTGTTTTTCTTGATGCACCCTCTGCTCCGACTGGCACTCTTACTGTTCTCGTTCGGGAGATTTCCAATATGAGTGCAAAACCTGTTTGGCGCTTTTGATATTTTTTTTACGTACTGTTCGTAAGCATTTTACCTAATAGCAGAAATCTTTAACTTCAACCTTGCTTATTTATTTATTTGAACTTTGCTTGCTCGCTGATCACCGCATGTGGCCGCTACGTACGGTTCTGCCACAGCGTGTTGGGGTATTTTGTTGCCATCCCAACGCATCTTATATGAACCTTGCTGATGATTACTGAAACTACTCCAGCCACTGCTGCTGTCAGCGTTGCTACCATTGTTGCCAGCGCTACCACCATTGTTGCCAACGCTACCACCATTGTCAGGATATTTTAAATGTACTAGTTCTGAGCGGATGCCATCATTGTTGCCAGTGCTTCTACCTTTCTGGGATGTCACAATTGTTCTGCCTTCTGAGCGGCTGCCATAATTTTTACCAAAACTGTCACCATTATTGCCAACGCTGCCACCATTGTTGCCAACGCTGCCACCATTGTTGCTAGGGCTGCCATCATTGTTGCCAGCGCTTGCACCATTGTTGCTAGCGCTGCCACCATTATTTTTTTTCCAACGCCGACATAATTGCTGCCAGCGCTGACGTCATTTGAAGAGCTGTCTCGTCAGTCTGCCTCACAGTGGCTACTACCGTTGTTGCCAGCGCTGCCACCGTAGCTGGACCGTCTGAACCTTGCCTCCGAGCAGCTGCCACCATTATTCCCAGCGTTGCCACAGTGCCATCAATGCAGGCTGTCTCTCTTGTCACTGCCTCTGAGCAACGGCCACCGTCCGTGACAGCGCTGCCACCAAAGCTATGCTCTCTCTTGTCCCTGCCTTCGAGTCTCCGTCGGCCTTCTAGCCCTCGCCGGCCTTCTAGCTTCCGCCGGCCTTCTAGCCCCCGCCGGCCTTCTAGCTTCCGCCAGCATTCTAGCTTCCGCTGGCCTTCTAGCCCCTGCCCCCCTTCTGTCCCCCGTCGTCGTCCTCCCGACTTCAGAGTCCTTCTGTCAGCGATCCTCGTTGATGCGGAAGAGAGAGCCATTTTGTTTGATCTGTGATGGCATTACGGCTGCGATGGCGCCACTGCCATTGTGATGGTCTTTGGGGACCATTGCTGGTTCCATCGTGAAGGGCTTCGTGGCCCATCACTACTGCCAACCTTGCCACATCGTTACTATCGTCGTTTCGGGGTTTGCGGCCCATCACTACTACCCTCGTGATGGGCTTTGTCACCCATCGCTGATACCATCATAATGGACTTTGTGGCCTATCGGTACTGCCGTTACGATTAACTTCGTGGCAATCGCTGGTACCATCGTGATGGGCTTCGTGACCTAGCACTAATGCCATCGTGATGGGTTTTATGGCCCATCCGTGTTACTATCGCTATTTGTTTTGGGCTCATCGCTGTCACGTGCGTGATGGGCTCGTTGCCCATTACCATCGTGATGGATTTCGTAGCACACCGTGTTGGGCTTCGTTGCCCATCACTATTTCCATCGTGGTGGGCGTGATGTCTTGGGTTCGCTACTGCCGCAGCTGCACCAAAGTGCAGCCCTCGAGACCAGCCTTTATTGTGTCTGTTGTGCATCATTTTAATTAGGTCGCCATCTGGCGATAAGCGTCAACATGATAAGACTCTGTAGAGAGGACAGCGGGGACTGGTCGCTTTGGGGTGTAAGAGTTTCCTTCGAATGAACAAACACTTCATTCCGGAACTGTTGCTTTTTAAATATAAGATTTATTTTTTATTCGTATCCGATTGACGAGAGTGGAGTATATATTAGCCAATCTTATTATAATTGGAAAAGGCAGAGGACAGGCCACGCGTTCATTTATGATCGTTTTGGTTGACAGTGAATCGTACAGGATGAGTTAGGGTTTTGGGAGCGTGCGGCCAAAACTGACTAAATACTCCATTCACTAGATGACCCAGTTGCACAGCATATCACTCGCATGACTTTGACCAGCGTAGCTCTTGCTCACACCACTTCATTCGCTAGACGACCCAATCGCACATCATATCACTCGCATGACTTTGACCAGCGTAGCTCTTGCTAACACCACTTCATTCACTAGATGACCCAATTGCACAGCATATCACTCGCATGACTTTGACCAGCGTAGCTCTTGTTCACACCACTTCATTCGCTAGACGACCCAATCGCACATCATATCACTCGCATGACTTTGACCAGCGTAGCTCTTGCTAACACCGCTTCATTCACTAGATGACCCAATCGCATAGTATATCACTCGCATGACTTTGACCAGCGTAGCTCTTGCTCCCACCCGCCGTGACGTCATTTTGGTTGGGACTCGAAGTTTGGGCAGTAAACCTCTTCACCTCGCGTGGCATTACATCATCACCGATGGACCTCTCTACGGCTCTCTTGGTACCACATGTTACTAGTTAACGTCGTGTTTTCATGCTCCTTTAATTTGGCTGAATATTGAGCGTCGAGTGGGGGCAAATTTTAAAATCACAGGGACATGAAACATCCTCATCTTCCAGAGAGTGTTTACCGTGACACTGTTAAGCAATTTATGAAATATCAATTTTCGACTTGGACACATCTCTATTTTCAGGTTACCACTCTGTGTAGAAATTGTTGACTGCAATGCATGTTGACAAGACGTCTTTCTCTGGCCGACCGTCTTGGTGGGCTTGCGGTTTCTCTTGGTGGTTGTATCCCAGTTGGCTTAGGCACACTGGGTCGTGTTTCAACACATTCACTCCGTGTATTTACTGACTCATTGCCCTTGCACTCGCTCATTGCATTCTTTCTCGCATGACCAACTTTCAACAGACGCTTCCAGAATTTCTCTTAGGTATTTATTTCTTGCAAGGACGTCGTCGCGACTTTGGTTTTTCCTCTGTAACAGCTGTTCAACGTGTCCTTTCCGGATGACATCTAAATGAGATGCATGCGCCTTGTACAAATAAAGTCCAATTTTCTCGCTTGCAGTGGCTATAAATTCCTTAAGACCTTAATAAATTAAATCATGTATGGTCTCTTACCTGGGACCCGGTTACATTAACAGTTTGTAAAGAATGTTTTAAGTGCATACCATAGTTTAATGCGTTCCTCTTCTTCTACGTAAACTGTACCATTTGAAGACAATCCCCGTTCTGAGTGGTTAGTATCACTTCTGTGCAACAATGTATGTCCTACAAACTCCGCCTTACTCAACATGAGGCCTTGCTGAGTCCGTGCTCCACTACGCTAACTCTGCGCACAGCGTGTCCGTTGGAACTATGGTGGTATGCAGAACATGTTCGATCCTTTTCTGTGGTAAGTAATTTTGAGGCTGTCTTGACGTGATTGAGGTGATGTTGTCTGCAACCATCTATAACGGGAGCCATTACGAAAGGATGTTGTGTCCAGTCCTTTACTATGACCTCAGAACTGACATTTTTACTACTTCCGCCTCGATGTATCGAGTTGTAGCGCACACTTCCACTAGAACCACTTCAGTCCCTAAACAGTGGTGTGCCGTTATCATCGACCCAAAACAGTGGTGTGCCGTTATCATCGACCCTAAACAGTGTTGTGCCGCTATCATCGACCCAAAACAGTGGTGTGCCGTTATCATCGACCCTAAACGGTGGTGTGCCGTTATCATCGACCCGAAACAGTGGTGTGCCGTTATCATCGACCCAAAACAGTGGTGTGCCGTTATCATCGACCCTAAACAGTGGCGTGCCGTTATCATCGACCCTAAACAGTGGTGTACCGTTGTCATCGACCCTAAACAGTGGTGTACCGTTATCATCGACCCTAAACAGTGGTGTGCCGTTACCATCGACCCTAAACAGTGGTGTGCCGTTATCATCGACCCTAAACAGTGGTGTGCCGTTATCGTCGCACCCTAAACAGTGGTGTGCCGTTATCATCGACCCTAAACAGTGGTGTACCGCTACCATCGACTGTAATAAGAACAGTGATGTACCGCTATCATCGACCCTAATAACAGCGGTGTACCGCTACCATCGACACTAATAAGAACAGTGATGTACCGCTATCATCGACCCTAATAACAGTGGAGTACCGCTACCATCGACACTAATAAGAACAGTGATGTACCGCTATCATTGACCTTAATAACAGTGGAGTCGCTACCATCGACACTAATAAGAACAGTGATGTACCGCTATCATCGACCCTAATAACAGTGGTGTACCGCTACCATCGACACTAATAAGAACAGTGATGTACCGCTATCATCGACCCTAATAACAGTGGTGTACCGCCACCATCGACACTGATAAGAACAGTGATGTACCGCTATCATCGACCCTAATAACAGTGGTGTACCGTTATCATCGACCCTAATAAGAACTGTGGTGTAACGTTAACTGTGGTGTACCGTTATCATCGACCCTAAACAGTGGTGTACCTTTATCAGCGACACTAGTAAAAACTGGTGTACCGTTATCATCGACCCTTATTTTATTCTAAGGCTTGACTCAACACTCGTAACTATGAGACCAGAATTCGATACATTTTGGGTTTAGGAATTCAGGGTTTGCTTTAAAGGGTTCTGAGACCTAATTATTCACAAGAGGAGTATATTTATTTTCCCGTTCAGTGTCTTTTTAACAATGAATTAAATGGCATTGGTGCCGTAATTTTCATTCTTTCAGTACGTTTTGCACACTCGACTAACGTGAATATTCCGTATAATACCTTCTGTTAATAAGTAACCGAACTGCTCGTATCGAAGTCTAGTTTCTCTGCACTACATTTAATGTACGCAGTAATAGTAATGGTGGGGGATTTATTGTGCTTATTGGGCTTGTAGGTTTTGAGTGCTAAAAGGCTTCTAACGCATTTATATATAATGCATTCAGGACTAATATGTGTTCTGGTTTAGGTATAAAGTGAATACGAGTGAAATTCATTGAAGCTTATAGGTCGTTTAGGTTATAGGTCAGTTAGGTTATTCGTACATTTATGCTCTAGCAGGACCGGCCTGACAACTTTCACTGACAACGCTGTTTCTAGTTATTCTTTTATTGATGATACTCCTCTACTTCCCAATTGATCTTTATTGACTGCTTAACTAATGAAACCTTTTCTGATGTCACGTTTAGAGATTTAACTTCTAATAATGACTTATTCACTGCTGCATTTGTTGATGACGTCATCACTCGGTATGTTGTCAGCTTCCTGATGCCATCACTCAGTATATTGTCTGATTCCTGACGCCATCACTAAGTATGTTGTCTGGTTCCTGACACCATCACTAAGTATGTTGTCTGGTTCCTGACGTCATCACTCAGTATGTTGTCTGGTTCCTGACGCCATCACTCAGTATGCTGTCTGGTTCTTGACGTCATCACTCAGTATGTTGTCTGGTTCCTGACGTCATCACTCAGTATGTAGCTTGGTTCCTGACGCCATCACTCAGTATGTAGCTTGGTTCGTGATGCCACCACTTAGTATGTCGCCTGGTTCCTGACGCCATCACTCAGTATGTTGTCTGGTTCCTGACGTCATCACTCAGTATGTTGTCTGGTTCCTGACGCCATCACTCAGTATGTTGTCTGGTTCCTGACACCATCACTCAGTATGTTGTCTGGTTCCTGACGCCATCACTCAGTATGTTGTCTGGTTCCTGACGTCATCACTCAGTATATGTTGTCTGGTTCCTGGCGTCATCACTCAGTATGTAGCTTGGTTCGTGATGCCATCACTTAGTATGTTGCCTGGTTCCTGACGCCATCACTCAGTATGTTGTCTGGTTCTTGACGTCATCACTCAGTATGTTGTCTGGTTCCTGACGCCATCACTCAGTATGTTGTCTGGTTCCTGACGCCATCACTCAGTATGTTGTCTGGTTCCTTACACCATCACTCAATATGTTGTCTGGTTCCTGACGTCATCACTCAGTATGTTGTGTGGTTCCTGACACCATCACTCAGTATGTTGTCTGGTTCCTGACGTCATCACTCAGTATGTTGTGTGGTTCCTGACGTCATCACTCAGTATGTTGTCTGGTTCCTGATGTCATCTCTCAGTATGTTGCCTGGTTCCTGACACCATCACTCAGTAGGTTATCTGGTTCCTGACGTCATCACTCAGTATGTTGTCTGCTTCCTGACGCCATTACTCAGTATGTTGTCTGGTTCCTGACGCCATTACTCAGTATGTTGTCTGGTTCCTGACGCCAACACTCAGTATGTTGTCTGGTTCCTGACGTCATCACTCGGTATGTTGTCTGGTTCGTTCCTCACGTGATTCTCGAAGATCATTGAGTGAGCAGTTACTGAAATAGTCATGCCTTGTTTGAAGAATCTCTCAAAAATTGGTTGCATATGATTGCTTCACTACATCATTGAAATTGAATGCGCCTCTTGCAAATAATAAATTCTCGTTATATTGTTGTTATTGTGAGCAGTAATAGTATTATTGAGGTAATTGTAAGCACTAATAGTATTATTGAGGTAATTGTGAGCATTAATAGTATTATTGAGGTAATTGTGAGCATTCGTAGTTGTATTTTTGTTATTGTGATCATATATAGTATTATTGAGGTAATTGTGAGCATTAATAGTATTATTGAGGTAATTGTGAGCATTAATAGTATTATTGAGGTAATTGTGAGCATTACTAGTATTATTGAGGTAATTGTGAGCATCAAAAGTAGTATTGAAATCGAACTAGGGTAAAGTGTGTCTGAAATATGCTGGATGAATTTGTTAATTTCTCCTGAGATGAATACAGTTTGGGACGTCCGAAAGATCCCATTCCAAATTTGTTTATTTCTTTCCTTTCCTGATATTTGTTACATATTTAGCTTTAGTTTTTTCCTGCCTATTTCACTTCCTTTTGTTCGTTTGTTTGTCCGTCAGCCCCAACGCATATCAACATTTTAGATGCCGAGGCTCCATTAAGACTGACACCTCATGCATACCTTTGTCACATTTTCGAAAACAGTCGTCGTTCTTCATAAATCGCACTCAGAACATGGACATTTTCTAGCTCCTTCATCTTTTAGTGAGAATGATGTGCAACGTCCTCGTCAATGCCAAGTGTATTTTGACGTTTTATAGGTCAAATCAACGCATATACGCAGTGTTCTACGTCGGGCATTTACTAAATTCGTATTTGTTTATCCAAAATTCGGCTCTGAGCTTAGAGTATTTCAAACCTCCGTTTCACCCTCCTTCTATGATGTTTGTACTGCTTCTGATCCAGGAAACACGTGTGCATTGATTGCAATTCCGACTAACATTGAAAAAATCGTTCAGAATATTGACCAACGTGATTGATAGGAGAGCGGCTTGAAAATCTTTCAAGTAACCTTCACATATAGAACATTATGAATGCTAAGACAAGATAACTGACGATATTTTTGTTTGGCTGAGAACAAAAACTTGAAAATGTGGTATTGTGATGGGTTGTACGGCGAAACCTGTCTTGAGGTTCACGTTCATGCAAATTTTCGAACCTAACAGCATTACTAAAAACTCCACTGCACAATAACTCAAAGCAAAACTGACGTATTACTACTGCACATGATACTCCAGGCAACAGTGCAGTATCACCACTGCACATGATACTTCAGGCAACAGTGCAGTATCACCACTGCACATGATACTTCAGGCAACAGTGCAGTATTACCACTGCACATGATACTCCAGGCAACAGTGCAGTATTACCACTGCACATGATACTCCAGGCAACAGTGCAGTATTACCACTGCACATGATACTCCAGGCAACA
>SDVV010009530.1:0-16662 GCA_016164225.1 Gammarus roeselii | reverse complement strand
CCTGGTTAGAGCGAGTCACGAGAGACTTGTACATCCTGGTTAGAGCGAGTCACGAGAGACTTGTACATCCTGGTTAGAGCGAGTCACGAGAGACTTGTACATCCTGGTTAGAGCGAGTCACGAGAGACTTGTACATCCTGGTTAGAGTGGGTCACGAGAGACTTGTACATCCTGGTTAGAGCGAGTCACGAGAGACTTGTACATCCTGGTTAGAGCGAGTCACGAGAGACTTGTACATCCTGGTTAGAGCGAGTCACGAGAGACTTGTACATCCTGGTTAGAGCGAGTCACGAGAGACTTGTACATCCGGGTTAGAGAGGGTTACGAGAGACTTGTACATCCTGGTTAGAGCGAGTCACGAGAGACTTGTACATCCTGGTTAGAGCGAGTCGCGAGAGACTTGTACATCCTGGTTAGAGCGAGTCACGAGAGACTTGTACATCCTGGTTTGAGTTGGTCACGAGAGACTTGTACATCCTGGTTAGAGCGAGTCACGAGAGACTTGTACATCCTGGTTAGAGCGAGTCACGAGAGACTTGTACATCCTGGTTAGAGCGTAAACAAATATCTTTATAATTGTCAAAAAGGAGTTCGTGCAATTATTGTTCCTAGAAGGTTAGTGGACTATCCGTACTACATGACACTAGATTATCGGTTCCGGTCAATTCTGTTTAAAATTTGCTTGAGCATCCCCATATGTCCTCGCAATATCCATCGTTGCAAAGTTCAATGCACCCGCTGACAATTAATATTATTATTAAATCATATATTTCACTCGTCTGGCAATGGGTTTTCAATTTTAAGAAAATGATTAAATTCTTAAACATAAGACACCAAACTTCATTATCAACTATTTTAGGTGAATTAACAAAGAGAGTTCAATTTGAATTCGTCACAGCGCATTTCTAGGGGCCGCCGGTTCGGATTACTTGGAGCGAAATCTAATTTACAGTAGTATCATCAGTGCACATACAGAAAATGTCTATTATGACAAAATAATCACGACTACATAGCGTTTGGATAACCTGTGACACGCGGGGTACGAAAAAAAAGAAATAATTGGGGTGGATATATATCAAAATACATGGATGTGGAAAATAACAAGTACATGGGGTGGAAAAACACGCATGCAAGTGGTTAGAGCCCCGAGAACACATATTGCAAAACATATTGTAATGAGAAGTCTACATTATTGTACGATGACAAAGATGTGGATGGACAACATGAATTAAACAGAAAATAAGAATACAATATAGGGTTGGGAAATCCAAAGGGCTACAATATTGTAAAGATGGGTCTAACCCATTGTATGAATGATGAAGTGTGATTGGCGATATAAATTATACAAACATTGTTATACCTAAAATACATCGCAAACAATTGAATATACAATATTCACACTTCATGACCGCTAGGAAATGATTAAATGATTGACAATCAGAATAATACGATGCTGGAGTACCCAAATCGGATGAATATTCTTCTGTTATAGAAGACAAAGCAAAATATTGCTTAGGAGGCAATGATTGCATCATCAAAAATGGTAAGATGATTGTTAGAGATAATTCAATGAACTATATTGAAATTGAGTTAACCTTTGACAAAGTTAGAAGCTGCCGATCGTTCCTCGAAAAGACTGAGTTTGTAATTTAAATATACTAAAACGATTGAAACATTTGAAACATTGAAATAGACAGAACGCTAGTTAACACTTATGGTAATGTCAAAAACATTGGGGTCGTTAGCAACACGGAAAAAACATATGTATCGTCAGAGTAAAAACGATTAGATGTGGTCTCATTAATGTGAGTTATGGTGGTGGCGTTTTCGAACATGCTCAAGAACAGAATGCATTTTCTGGTTAATGGTATCATGCAATTAGTTTGTGTTTGTAGACAAAGTTACGGTTTTAAATTGATCGGTCAATAGATGTTCATTAGGCCTACTCTTGAAGGACGTGTTGGATTAAAGATTCTTGAGGCGTGTTGGGAGGCTGCTCCAGGATTTTGGTCCAGTAGTCTAAAAAGCTGTACAGACAGTTTATATTTTCCTGTTTTCAACGTGCAGAGTATCATTATTTCTTGTGAATCGATTGTTCATTTTGCCTCGATAATATATGTGCCTGTGGCTACCGGGTGAATGTTTTTTTAGAAGATCTTTATGAATTCTCCTCGACTCATGGAGTGCCAGTTTGTTGTCGATATTGAGGCACTGTAACTTTTCGAGGAGAGGACTTACGTGGTCCCGTTTTCTGTGTTACCATCGCATGTTATTCTTGCGTGAAGTTTGCACAAAGTCGCACTTTCCCTTTTTTTGAGTTTTGGTGCATTCCCCCAAATTGAAGGACAGAAGTTGATGTGAGGAAATATTAAAGCGTCGACAATCAGAAATCATGATTTGAAATTCAATTATTTTTTTGCGGAGTGTAGGAGCAATAGTGATCTATTCAATTTGGAACACTGAGTAGTTTCGTGATGTTTGAAGGAAAGATCGGAATCAAACCATACTCCCAGACTTTTAACTTTATCTTCAACAGGAATGTCAGACTTGTCTCTCCTGATACAGCAATTCATTGAAACTGCATTTCTTTTCGAGTTCGAGCCAGGCAAGATGCATTTTTTTCAGAGTTGAGCTTGAGTTCATTTTTATCATACCATAATTTCAGTTTAATTACGGCTGTCTCAGCGTTGTCTTTCAGCGTATTCAGATATATCGGTTTTCGGGAAAGCAATAATTGAACATCATCGGCGTGCATTAGCATTTCCGCGCGATTTTTTGATAATATACAGTCGATGTCATTTACAAAAACCAGGAACATCAGAGGGCCTAGTATCGAACTTCGAGGGACCCTAAAGGTAACTGTGATCGAATTTGACATAGTTGCGTTATCGTGTTTAACTGCTTGTTGCCGATTCATCAGATAACATTCGAACCAAGTAGGATCTATTTCGATGTTGCAAAGCTTGCCAAAAAGAATTGTATGGTGCACACTGTCGAATGCTTTCGATAAGTCTAGCAATACCAGCAGAGATCTGCTCCTCATCAAAGTTTTTGTACAGATCTTCGGTGATGCTCATAAGTTCGTCTCCTGTTTACACTTTTCACCGATAAGCATACAGGCAGTCGTTAAACAGCTAGTTTGATTCAAAGTAATCAATCAATTGGAAAGATATTGCTATTTCTAGACTCTTGGAAAGGGCAGGTAAAAGACTGATCGGTCTAAAGTTGGATGGTTCATTCTTGTCCACAAATTTATGAATTGCTTTTATGATTGCATGCTTCCAGATCTCTGGAAACGCTTCACTTGCTATGGAGGCGTTAATAACTGTGCTGATATAAGATAAGGTAACTATTAGGCTGTTTTTCAAATTTTGTAGGGCTATATCATCTATTTCTATACTATTTGTGTTCCTCAAGGCAAATACAGCTTGTTTTAATTCGTGTTGCTATACTTGCTTTGGTTTTGCTTTGGTTTGATGTTTGTTTCTTGGTCGCTGTCGGCATCAAAAGCTTTTGGGCTCAATTTATCTGTTGCGTCGCTCTGAAATCCTTGATAAGCTTCCTGGGTTACCTCTTCAAAAACATGTTTCTCAACTCCAGAGAAGTAGTGGTCAAACTTCTCTGAAGCTACTAGAGGATTCGGATATGTAATCGAGTGGATTTTTTTTGTTGGAAACAATACTTTTCAGTACATTCAACGTTTCTTTTTGATTGTTTTTGCACTGTTCCAGTCCTCATAATGGTATTTAATTCTTGCCCTCCTGACTTCTCGTTTGACTCTTCTATTTTGAATTTGAAATAATTCCAACCAAGTGATGCTTTGCTTTGCTCTGCGTTTGATATATTTTTGAGTTTAATTTCTTTTCGCAGTTTTTCTGTGATCCATTTAACCGGCATGGTTTTCGTTGTTTTAGTTTCCGTTGGCACCACAACATTCAGACACATGAGAAGATAGTCTATGAGAAGTTATGCCGGCATGGTTTTCGTTGTTTTAGTTTCCGTTGGCACCACAACATTCAGACACATGAGAAGATAGTCTATGAGAAGTTATGCCTGCTCTGTGACGTTATTTGTGCTATTTATCGACTTATCATCTCTACGTTTGCCACTAGTTGTGCTCTGAAATTATACGCGGTGTAATATATTTTTTGTACGACATGTTATTTTGTATACATGTTTCTTCTCTTTTTTGGTGTTAATGGTGCAGTTTATTTCATGGTGGTTCGAGAAAGAATGGCGGTCTACGCCTGTGTTACCAATGAAAGATGGATTGCTACTTATGAGCAGATCCAATACAATTTGGGGTTTGGGAGTAGTTCTTGTTGCACTTTTAATGCGCTGATGCAGCCCGAGTCTGTGAAAAATCGGCTTCATATTGTTGGATTTCAATTTTGATTGACCGTCATTGAAATCTTCCATAATATACAGCGTCTTTCCTAAACGGATGCCTTCTCGAAATCTTCCTTCGATGTATTGAAAAGACTTTATACCTGCTTTGGGTGGTCTGTATAGAGAACCAACAACAACAATCTGTTTTTTCGTACCTGGCTGTTCACCCAATCAACAACTTCATTGCTGTCATTAAGTATTACACGAGAAGAGGTATATTCTTCTCGCACATAAATCACGGTTCCACCTTCTTTCCTTTCTCTCTATTTTCTATAAACATCGCAGTCATCGATCTCGATGAAGGTATTGTTGATGTCAGATTCCAGCCAGGTTTTCGTCAGACATAGAATCTGAATTGAGTCCTCCTTCATCGTCATTTTGATGTGTTCCATCTTTGTTATATAGCTTCTAGCGTGTATATGTTTATTCATGATATTATTTAGGTTCTGATGAGTATTCTTAGGTTTGGTTGCTGACGGGTGGTTGCTGCTCCCAGCTCGAACAGTTTATCCTCTAGTAATTTCTTCTTAATTACAGGACAGTTGGTGTCCCTTTGGGATGATTGCAGAGACATCTCTTCATCGAATATGGATGTATCATTGACATATTGCATGGGAGAATACTTATTGAAACACTACACATTTGTTTCTGCATGCTTGTTTTTCTTCGCTGCAATATTTTGTTTTTTAAATGATGCTTCTGTGGGTGGGTTGGTGCAGGACCATTATAGTAGTCCACTTTCTTGTCTACAAATTTTGAGTATTGAGCTGCTTCATCACTCCTAAGGATGGTTGGAGTAATTACATATTTTGTTACGATGTCCGGGTTTGTTCCATCTAAGATTTTGATTTGTGTTCTGAGTGTGCTGCTGAGAATTGCTGGGACTAGATCGTCAAGACTACTATTGTACTCTTTGTTTTCAAAGTACTTCTCTATTTCGGAGAGGAACCTATCAATTTTTATACTCTGTGAAGGCTTTTTATTCATCTATGTAATTGAAAGATTTCTCGATTGGTTTAGTTTTATCACCTCTGAGAGGTTCTCATCGTTAAGTCCTATTTGATTTACTAAGGATTTTTTCACCGCGTGAATCATAAAATGTCCGTCTGCTAGTGCTGATTGTAACTGTAATCTTAAATCATTGGGAATGGTGTCGATGTTGATGTTCTTGTGGAATTGTTGCAATTTTACCGTCACCTGCATTAGCATTCGTTCATTTGGTTTATTGTTTCTTGCGTCAGCTACGACACCCTCATTTAGATTTGTAATATGCTTATCTGTAACACTCCTACTGACGATATCTAAGAATCTGGTTGCTAATTCTCGAGTGGTATTGCTTGTATGTTTGGGATATCCTGGCTTTCGGTCTTGTTCATTGTTATACATGGTGGGTTGGATCAGGGAAGACCGAACAGAACCAGGGGAAAGAAATTTAGATCGGTGGTTGAAGAGAGACGTGACTGAGGATGGCTGAACCGAGCTGGAGGAAGGAATGGGTGGAGGGGGGAATATATGGGAAGAATTAGCGAGATGCAAGATGCAAGTACAAGGTGTTATTATATTGGTATAAGTAAATCGCACCAATAAATTAGGTTATAGGTTATAACAATTTATTCAAATTTTCCAAAACTTTGTTAGGATGGAAAAATATTTTAGACAAGAGGGACTAATATATTTTCGCTAAAAAATTATAATGAATGATGACTGGCCAAAAATAGATTTGTCATAGCGTAAACTTGAAAAATCGGAAAAAATTATTCTCATGTTCAGTTATCTTAACTGGAAATTTAGAGTGGTTGTTCACTTTACCGTAGGTTTCTCAGTGCCACCCATTTGCGCAGGTTGATGAGACAGGCAAAAACGATATAACATTATATTTTCGTGTATGAAGTACCTGATGGTGAATTGCACTCCATAAGGTCGGCAGGTTTGTACTGCGGTGCAATTTACTCGAGGAACCGGAATGAGTCCCGAACTCAACACAGGAGTGAAGGCAGTGGAAAAAAAGGCGGGGGTACAGAGAAGCATTAGCTACTCATGACCGTGGGATGGTAAGAGGAGCGCACATGTGTACGCATTGGTCGAAGCCTCACACTACTCCGATGTTTCAGATATGGTATGACCCAAAACGGCAGCTGACATATAGACGATTTTCACAAGTAATCTTGAAGTATCAGGAAAAGAAAGGGCTACTTGGTTTTGACGGTTATCTGTTAGTAACTGAAAAAAAACTATATATTATATTATATTATAAATTTAACACAAAATAACCTTGAGAACAACACAAAAAAAGGCGAAAAAGCTCACAAAGTAATCTACTCTAACATGTATAACATAGGTTAATCTACTCAGACGAGTACACCGTAGATTAATCTACTCAGACGTGTATAACATAGATCAATCTACTCTGACGTGTATAACAAATATTCACAGAATATAACCCTCCTAGATATCTTCAAAACTAATAATGATATATAGTCATACTAATATGATGATGTTTGCTTTGCACTGCCCTCAATTAGGAAATATTGCAGATGTCACACTTGATAAAATGAGATTTTCATGGCACATGATTGACAGGTTAATATTATGTCATTATTCTGGGAGCAAACACTTGCAATTCATAAATTGAGTTGCATGCTAGCATTCAGAGAAAAAATAAAAAGAGATTTATCATAGCTGAAACCTAAATAGGAGGCGCTGCGCTACCCCACTGCTTGTCAGAGCAGGGCTTGAGCATGGTTCCACCATGGGCTCACGGGAAGGGGGCTTGGGTGTGGTGGGTGTAGGCATCCGTAGCTAATCCTATCGCTGTGCATGTATCGGCGGACGCGTGCTTCAAATCGGTTGATAATGCTCGGAGCCCTTCAGTGACGCTGCCGGCAACACTGTGGTTACGATGCTGGGAGTGCCGTGGCGACTGGTGACACTGCGTGGAGTGCTCTGGTGACGATACTTAGGGCGGTCTTGTGATGCTGCTTGAAGCGTTCTGCTGACACTGCATGGAGCACGCAGTGAGGTGACGCTGCTTGGAGCGCCTAGGCGACGCTGCTTGGAGCGTTTTGGTGACCTTGCTTGGAGCGCTCGGGGGCTCAGTTGAGGGGAGGTGACGCTTCTTCTTCGAGCGCCCTGTTGACTCTTCTTGGAGCGCTTTGGTGACCCTGCTTGGGGCGTTCTGGTGACACTGGTTTGAACGTTCTGCTAACACTGCCTGGAGCACTCTCGATACACTGCTTGGAACACTCTGAAGCGGTGAGGTTTGGTGGGACCGGGATGGGTGTAAACGTGTAGACCCAATTCAGGTGGCGCGTACTCCAAAACTTGGTAGTGTTTTGAATGACAGCTTGTGTTAGGAGCCTCTTTGTTGACGTTGCTTGAAGCCCAACAATGACGCTGCTGAGAACAATGGAGTGATGCTGCTAGGAGCTCTTTGTTGATTGGTGACGCTGCTTGGAGAGCTTTGATGACGCTGCTGGGAACGCTGAGGTGAGTGTTTAGATCGCCCGTTGTGACGCTGCTGGGAGCGCTATGGTGTCGTTGCTGGGAACGCTGAGGCGACAATGCTACGAGCGCTCCGGTGACGCTGCTTAAGCACTCTGGTCACACTTCTTGGAGCGCTCAGGTGAGGTGATGCTGCTTAGAGTGCTCAGGTGGCGCTACTAGGACCGTTCTGTTGACGCTGCTTAAAGTCGGGTGATTCTGCTTGGTGCTCTCTGGTTACTGCTTGGAGCGCACCTTTGACACTGGTTGGAACGTTCCGCTGACGCAGTTTGAAGCGCTCCCGTGACACTGCTTTTAGCGTTGTGATGTGATGAGGTTTGGTGAGAACTGGATATGTGTGAAGTGTGTAGGCCCAATTCTATAGGCACACTTCTGTGTGAGGGAAATCTAAGCTGTGTCACAAACGCACGCTGGTGCGTACAGGAACGAACATTGGACCAATTGAATCCCCGCTTCCAACTATTCAGAAATTGAAGTGTCGATTATATGCCCTCTTTATAGTCAATCTGAGTAGAACGTTTACGGCTGCACGGATTAGGTCAAGTTCAACTCGTACATGATTTAGCGTACGTGGACTCGTACGTGGACATGGTAAATTACACTAGACCTTTGACAAATGCAGTTTCCAGCTACGCAGATCATGTCGGTTCCAAATTTCATGCCCATATACAATTGCCATATATCAGCGGACAAAATTTCGCATCGTGATTAGGAAAGAAGGGAAGGAAAAGAAAAGGGGCGGAGGTCTTTCGGGCTCCAGGGGGTCTCAAGGGGGGCACCAAAACGTTTCAAAGTGCTTCTGTCATCCATATCTCGTCACCAACAAATTGGACTTGCCTCAACTTGTTTTGACACGCCTCGATCAGCCTTGACTCGCCTTTCCCCCTCTGAGCAAATACATCGTGTTCAGTAGGAACTACTTAGATGATTGAAATCACACACACGTTACATTTCAAAAGGTAAGATTTTGTATGGTGGGAGTGGGGTGAAGTGGGCAGAGGTTGCCGGGTCCCAAAGAAGACCGAGGGGGTTCCGGAGAGTGCCCTAAATCCCTCGGGTCCCCGTTACCTCCGGGCTCCTCAAAAAGTACCGTAAAAGTGTCCCGGAGAGTTCCCCAAGTCCTCTGGGTCCTCCGAGTCCCTTGGGTCCCCCAAATACCCCGGGCTCCCTGGGTCACCTCGTCTCAACCAGTCTCGACTCGTCTCGATTCATCGCCTGCCACGTCGACTCGTCTACTCACCTCGACCTGCTTAGACTCGTCTCGTCCTTTCGCGCACAGTACCATGAAATGAAATGAAAGACTTTCACAATCATCTGTAGGACCAACGTCATCATCACTTCACCACTTAGTCACCGAATCGCCTAACTGAGCACAGCAATTCATTTTGCGCGTGGGGCAATGCAAATTCTCCAAACACAGTTTGGAGAAGACAAAGTCCAGCCTAGCCCCCTGCGGACGTCTAGAGATAAAGAAATAAATAGCATATAATGAATGACAGATATTGCAGCTATAAAATATAAGCAGATATACAAAATACGATGAATAATAGAGTCACTGAAAGAAGAAATTTCAAAATACCACAGTTAGTATTATTTATCTAAAAAATGAATAGTCATCCACCCACCCTGATGCAACAATCTGTTTTCGCGACCCCCAGCACTCGTTGGAGGAGCAACAGCTTGGTACCACGACCCCCATCTCTTTGTTGTAGGAGCAACAGCCTGGTGCCTCACTCCATCCCCTCGTTGTGGATATACAGCCTGGTGTCAGTAACCCTACATCTCAAATTCAGATGTAAATGGAAACAAATTAAGTATGTTTACAAGTTTTCCCTCAATGTTATTCACATTAGGACTTCAAACCCAGTTGAACATGAAATCTATACCAGAAATTTAATGATTTGGTTTTTAATTGCGTATTCACTCACATGTAATTAAAATATGGGAATTTTCTGCATTCAGCCTCGCAGAATTAGCGGCAACATTGCAGCTGTAGATCAGTCGCAAAGAACTGTTAGGTTTGGTGTCAGGCTGCTAAATTATTTTCGTGTATTCCATTGTGTATCGCTTACTTGAATGCATTTGTTGGGATCTAACGCAAGTTGGAGTAAAACACCTCACATGATAGCAAAAGGTAAATACATCCGGATGATATGTACGACAATGACATGGAATCCACGAATACTTTCTGCAAGATGGTCTTACTTGTGGCTGAACTTGAATGTACCATTATGATCCAAAGAATTAGCAAATCGTCGGTGTAACCATAAACCTTACTAGATAAAATTCTACCTGAATTTTAAGTGAATTGAAGATTCAATGAATTCATCTAATTAATACCTTCATTGTTATCATACCAAATATTATCTCCACTATAAACTACTTCTAAACATGTTTGGGCCGTTAGGAGGGGGGTTTGAATTATTTTTTTCTGTACAAGTTAATATTAAAATTCAAAAGTTGTGCGTCGAACAATTTCCAATAACTTGAATTATTCAAAGCAGTTTTCAATCTCTCAGAAACCAGGAAGACGCAAACTTCGTTCAGGGGTATTGTGTCGTTCCGAAATATTTGAAATAGCGATTTTCCGAACAAACTTAACACAATGTACTGTATTTTTATTTTCTCCAGGTGTGCACCATCCTCTTGGGAGTTCGGAGTGGAAACTATCATTTTTATTGTCAACAAATGAATTAACTTCTACTTTGTTCACCTTTGTTTGCAGTGGGTCGCCATTTTAGGTCAAATATGATCTGGCATTCTCATAACTGTCACATTTCATATCAGCTCCTCTATCTGATCTGGCACTCTCATAACTGTCACATTTCATATCAGCTCCTCAATCTGATCTGGCACTCTCATAACTGTCACATTTCATATCAGCTCCTCAATCTGATCTGGCACTCTCATAACTGTCACATCTCATATCCTCTCCTTGTTTTTTCTGACAACTAAATGATCATACAAAAATTTACTTTCGTGTCTGATGAGGATTTTGTGACGCCAGTCGTGCATGGCTTCAGAGATTTTGATCACGAATGCTCTGGAACTTGGGCTTAATGCAGCGGACTCTACACTAAAATTTAGTGATGTAAACTAATTTTGGGTCCATGGAGTTGAGCAATTAGTTTGAATAGCTGATGAAACTCTATTCTTACCTCGTATATATAAAAATAATTCATAAAAAATAACTCACAAGTGACAGATGTTGACTGATGCCGAAATCAATGGTGTTCCTTGTTCAAAATGTCCACCGCAACCTTTAATTTGTTATTCTCCTAATCAGTCATATTCGTTTTTTTTTGCAAATTTTGAACCAGGTTCAACGAAAGCGTGAATAACATTCACAGGCCCTGGAGAGATCAGTGATTATTCTACTAAATTTTGGCAGCACACACTTTTAATCAAAAGTTCAGTTATTTTACTTTCATATTGAACAAAGATGAAGCTGAGCCCAATGACGAGGGGTGTTCCTGAAGCTTGGTCCAGTTTACCCTAAGCCAATGAGCGGATGCTGGTGCATGACAGCTTCATTGTTGAATTGCAACACAAGTTTGGAGCTTCGTTGATGCTTCAATGGAGGGGTTGGAGTTTGGGATGACGGATATTGCCGAAGTTTCTGTATTGAGTCCTATATTGAGTACTGCAGTAGAGAGTTCAATCGAAGTTACAGTCATTCCTGTAGGTGATGAAATAAGCAGATTACAGAAACAAGCAACCGAAAACGTTTCATTATTGTTGATTTTTCTTATGGAACTATTTCAACAATATTTATTAAGACTTCGGGGAGAAAACTGAACGGAGAGGCAGTCAAACGTAAAGTAATTGCAGTCCATGTGTCTGTAACGCATATTCAGTATTAAGACTTTCCCATCGATGAGAAGGATTTCCAACATGAATACGCTGCAAAGAAATGGACTCTGCCAATGATAGGTAGATTGAATGAATTCGATGACATTCCAAAGCGTTCAGGTTAGGACAAACATTCCAAGGTGCACTATGTTGTGAACACGAAGATGATATTTACAGAGTCAATTTGTATGGCAATGCAATTACCCACATTGACTTAATGCATTTAGGACTCGTCCACATCCATCTAGTGAATGGAACCTAAGGTGGGTGGACCATATCCCTGTCCTTCATTATCATGTTTGATAAATAGATCTGGGATTGGCATCTATTGAGGGCAGGACAAAACTTCTGTATTGTTAAAAATACAGAAGCGGAAAAACTGATCTATAACGCCTACTCGGTGCGGGTAGTGTAGTTTCATCTGTTCATATTAATGATATCGTTAATCAGTGTTAGGCCTCATCACATCCAATCTTAATACATTAGTTATTCCTGAAAATATGTTCGAATAACATATCAATTGGGCGTCCCAATTTGAATAACAAATCACAGCAAGGCACGAGACGTTACGTCCCGGCAAGAAAGCAACAGGTGAGAACACACTTGCAATGTGCCGTGCAAGCGCCGCCTTAAATGACGACAATAAACAGATTTTCAAACAGTCGTCAGCAAAAGTTCGAATGACCAGAAAAATCTAGAAAACTTTCTGGTAAATGTAAAATAAGCAACATTGGGTACAATAAACAACTTATTTTAAATAAAACTAGAACTGTACATTTACTTAGAACGAAGGAAAAATGATCTGAACACTCAGATCATTTCTGACTAAAAATGCAAGCGGAATGAATTAGTTTCAATCGACAATACATGATAATATCCCAATTATGTTCAATTAATATATTTTGTGAAAATAAATGTGAAATATTTATCATTTTATGCATTATGACATTATTTTGTTCTTCTCTGATGAATCATTCATTGTAAAATAATTTAGTGTATTAGCTTCCATATTATCAGGAATAAGAACGGAATCATGAATACACTGGTCGGTCAATCCTCTTTCATGTACTTGCAAGTTCGGTGAACTTCTGTTAGCGACCGTGCATGCTGGCCGTCATACGCCAAAATGAAGGGCCCTATTAACATATTTAATCATTCATTTATAGCAAGTATAGGAAGAATTCATAAACAAAATTATTTTACCAATTTTCTGTCGAGAGGAAAGATCTACAAACCTCAATCAAAATTTCACAACGTGGCCATTTCCATCTGAATCACTGCCAGAGGTTCGGTAGGGTCACAATATACCTGGACACGAACTTCCTATCACTAATAAAATAGTGTTCATTTTTTTCCCTCATATAATACAGTCCAAATCTCTTACCCTGCCCAACAATTATCACCAAGACTAATACTTAATACACCCATCCTGACACAGTGTCCTGTCACTCATACTTAGACTCAGTACACTCATCTTGACAAAGTGTCCTCTCACTCATGCTAAGACTCAACACACGCATCCAGACACATGATCCTCTCACTAATGCTTTGATTCAACACACCCATTCTGCACAGGGTCCTCTCACTCATGCTAAGACTCAACACACCCAACCTGGCACAGGGTCCTATAACTCATGCTAAGACTTAACACACCCATCATGACACATAGTCCTCTCACTCATGCTAAGACTCAACACACCCATCCTGACACAGAGTCCTCTCACTAATGCTAAGACTCAACACACCCATCCTGACACAGGGTCCTCTCACTCATGCTAAGACTCAACACACCTATCCTGACACAGGGTCCTCTCACTCTTGCTAAGACTCAACACACCCATCATGACACAGTGTCCTCTGACTCATGCTAAGACTCAACACACCCATCCTGACACAGGGTCCTCTCACTCTTGCTAAGACGAGTTCACATACTGAAGAATATACTGTGCTTTCAACGCTTTTAAGCATTCATGAAAATTCCGTTTCATTCGACAAAACATGAGTTAATGACTTAAAAATTGCATGTTTACGGGAAATGCAATGCAAGAATTATTTTGGTTAGATGATATTTGAATGAGACCACGTCTAAGAAAAGTATACAATCATCATGAGAACTTTGCTGATATCCTGTGAAAAGGTTATACTGATCAAATGAGAAAAATCCATTTAAATGACAGAATTTTTTATCGAAGGTTATAACCAGACATGTATAAAGTGAAATATTACAAGTAAACATATAATTTCTCCAATAAAAACAAATTATCTGCGAAATAACTCGTGTAAGGATGAGTTAGGAATGGAGAAATTGAACGTACAAGCGTTGATTCACTGTGTGTGAACAGCTTATTTGTGTAAATTTTGGCCAGTTGACAATTATGACAACACATGCAGAGCAACAGTTTTGATATAAATTGATGTCCACATCCCTATATACCTCTCCTACGATCAAACACTACTTCTCAATCACACTCTAAACGAGGTGATATAGCACCCTGTTCATTTTTTCATGATATAAACCATATTGCAATGTGTTCGTTAGTAGTTACATTTTCAGAATGTGGTTGGCTATCACCGCAATCGTGAATCCATTTTATTACAAATGAGTGAGGTTTGACCTCGAGTCGTGGTCCAAATAGTATTTTCAAATAAACTGCATTGCTATTGGAACTAATTTTAACACAATCAATGATTTTTCAAAGTCCGACAAGTTCTTGCAACAAACACTTTAGCTTAAAACATGGGGCCTCCACGGACGAACGGGTGTTACCTTCGCATCACAACCATTATAGCAAACCACAATCCTTACTCAGCAATAGGGAAAATGCACCTCATTAAATTGTGCCCAGCATGATATCGCATGAGGATAAAACAATAATTCAAAAAAACAATAAGCGGCGCCTAATAAGCAGAATACTCGAAGGCGACTCTAGAGTAATGCGATGATAACTCATCCCATGACGCGGCCAGAGTGTGGCCTGCGCTGCCGTTCAAACAGATAACTCATCCCATAACGCGGCCAGAGTTTGGCCTATGCAGCCGTCAAAAAAGAGAACTCATTCCATGATGCGAACAGAGTGTGGCCTACTCTGCCCTCCGAACAGGTAACTCATCCCATGCCACAGCCTAAGTGTGGCCTACGCTGCCGTCCAAACAGATAATTCATTCCATGAGATGACAAAGTGTAGCTAACTCTGCAGTCCAAACTGAGAACTCATCCCATAACGCGGCCAGAGTGTGGCCTGCGCTGTCGTTTAAACAGATAACTCATCCCATGACGCGTACAGACTGTGACCTACGCTGCCGTCCAAACAGATAACTCATTCCACGATGCGGACAGAGTGTGGCCTACGCTGCCGTCCGAACAGATAACTCATTCTATGAGCCGGCCAGAGTGTGATCAAGCTGCCGTCCTCCCTCCTAACGGATAACTCATCTCACGATGCGTCCAGAGTGTGGCTTACGCTGCCGTCCAAACAGAAAACTCCTCCTATGATGCGGCCATAGATTGACCTACGCTGCCGTCCGAATAGGTAACTCATCCCATGACGCGGATCGAGTGTTGCCTACGCTGCCGTCCAACCAGATAACTCCTCCCATGACGCGGCCAGAGTGTATCCTACGCTGACGTCAAAAGAGATAACTCATTCCATGATGCGGCCAGAGTGTAGCCTACGCTGACGTCCCAACAGATAACTCTGTCTATAGGCAGCCAGAGTGTGGCCTATGCTGCCGTCCAAACAGATGACTCATTCCATGAGACGGCCAGAGTGTAGCCTACGATGCCGTCCAAACAGATAACTCATCCCATGATGCAACCAGAGTGTGGCCTATGCTGCCGTCCAAACAGATAACTCATCGCATGACGCGGCCAGAGTGTATCCAACGCTGACGTCAAAACAGATAACTCATTCCATGATGCAGCCAGAGTGTGGCCTGCGTTGCCGTCCAAACAGATAACTCATTCCATGACGCGGCCAGAGTGTGGCCTACGCTGCCGTCCAAACAGATAACTCATCCCATAAGGCGGCAAAAGTGTATACTACGCTGCCGTCCAAACAGATAACTCAGTCCATGATGCGGCCAGAGTGTAGCCGACGCTGCCCTCCAAACAGATAACTCGTTTCATGAGGCGGCAAGCTTGTAGTCTACGCTGCCGTCCAAACAGATAATTCATTCCATGAGGCAACCTGAGTGTGGCCTACGCTGCCGTCAAATCAGATAACTCATCCCATGATGCGGCCGGAGTGTAGCCTACGCTGCCGTTCAAAGAGATAACTCATCCCATGACGCGGTCAGAGTGTAGCCTACGCTGCCGTCCAAACAGATTTCTCATCTAATGACGCGGCCAGAGTGTAGCCTACGCTGCCGTCCAAACAGATAATTCATCCCATGATATGGCCAGAGGTTGGCCTACGCTATCGTCTAAACAGATAACTCATTCCGTGATGCGGCCAGAGTGTAGCCTACGCTGCCGAACAAACAGATAACTCTTTCCATATGAGGCCAGAGTGTCGCTTACGCTGCCGTCCAAACAGATGACTCATTCCATGAGGGGGATAGAGTGTAGCCTACGCTGCCGTCCAAACAGATAATTCATCCCATGATATGGCCAGAGGTTGGCCTACGCTGCCGTCCAAACAGATAACTCATCCCATGATGCGGCCAGAGTGTGGTCTTCGCTGCCGTCCAAACAGATAACTCATCCCATGATGCGGCCAGAGTGTGGTCTTCGCTGCCGTCTAAACAGATAACTCATCCCATGACGCGGTCAGAGTGTAGCCTACGCTGCCGGCCAAACAGATAACTCATCCCATGACGCGGTCAGAGTGTAGCCTACGCTGCCGTCCAAACAGATAACTCATCCCATGACGCGGTCAGAGTGTAGCCTACGCTGCCGTCCAAACAGATAACTCATCCCAT
>SDVV010009529.1:0-16662 GCA_016164225.1 Gammarus roeselii | reverse complement strand
TTGCAGATGTATTCCATCAAGGATATGCTAAAGTCAAGGACCTGCTCGGCATTACCAGGTAATTTTTACATCTCTAAAGTTAGATCGATCTTGGCAATACCTTTGACATTATCCAATATTGGTCCCGTATGTTTTTCCAGCAATTGATTTAACCTATCATCATTTCTTTCTAAACTTATCATGGTAACAACTCGATCGGGGGTAACCAGATCAATCCGGAACTTCATGGATTATAAGGTATGTTTAACGAAAAATATCTATATATTTCTGGATACTGTAATCAATTTTGTTTCCATGTTAGAGCATAATCAGTGTTATAAATATATTTTCTATATACATAAATTTCTCACGTGCAGACCGACGCAGCACCGTCCAGCGTATCATCCGTATCAGGGTGATCCTAGGTACGGTAACCCTAACTACCAGCTTCATCCGCTGCCTGTACCTCTCTGGCCGCAACCTCGGCAACCGTTGCAGAGATCACCGATGCAGGCACAAGCATACCCGCAACAGACTCGAGCTCATCATCCATCAGGAGCCTTTTACCAAGTTGGATGTACACAACGGTTAGTGAATATTTTTTATTTATTAATTATTACATCTTCCATATCATCTTCACCGTAGGTTGTCTAATACGTTAGGGGTTTGTCTTCCGAGATAAGCTCATGTGAGTGAATACGCTCCAGCAACGAAACTTCATGACTGGGAAAGTCCGGACTTAGTACAATTCTAGACTTGTGCAGATTGATTTATTGCCTCCAAGCGATACACTTAAAAAATCCCGTCCTATTAAAAGCCATATTCAAAAACATTAACTGTCGTTAGAGTCGTTGACACAAAATATCCAGCTTCAATTAATGCAAAATCGATCATCAGCTTATCGGTAAACGGATAATGTATCCAACGTGTCAGTGGTATCCCACCGATGCAGACAAGCAAACAGGTTACAATATGTATCGGATACTAATGCATAAAATGGCGTGTGCTGCAGCTCAGACATTATTTGTGCTCATGATCTCGTCGACGACATACTTTCCTCGTAAATGTAAGTAATTCTAACATGTATATAAATTTTTGTATCATGGAGATATCTGTGCTATTTGTACTGTTTAAAGACAGGTCCGTAATTTGTTAATCTACAATGTGGTGTTTTTATTTTTTGTAGGATGAATCAAAACGATATGGTAAAGGCAGATACGCCATTGTTGAATGATGCAGGGAGTGCCCCTCGCTCTAACGCAAGCCTCGCAATGTCCGCAAACCCTAGCGCAAGCGTCGCGATGTCCGCAAGTCCTAGCGCAAGCTCGTAATCTGATGACATCTCCCTTCCGTCTTCGGAACAACGCGGAGTTCTGTCTACTGCTCTGGAACTACCCGGAGTTCAGGCTACTGTTGGTATGGATCCATTCGTCCCTCAGTCTACTACTGCCTTGGCGATGTCTCCTGTTGAGGCGTCTACTGATGATCCATTCGTCGTTCAGTCTACTGCTCCGGGACTGCCCGGAGTTCAGTCTACTGCTCCGGAACAGATCGGTGCTCAGCCTACTGATGCCATGGTAACGTCTCCTGTTGGACATTTTGTCGCTACTGATGATTCGGATACGTTGGGTGAGGCTATATTCCACCCACCTACCTCTGAAGGTGTTTTGGACAATCATTTTGTTACCTCTACATTTCTTCCATACACTGAACATGTCAACGTATCGTCCATGATGTTTTCGGGATGCAAGAAATCAATGACACATTTAAACAAAATTAGGAACATTCCAAAGACTTCAATGCACCGTGAAACCTAAAATGGGGAAAACAATTGAGGATACATCTATAGATGCCAAAGACTGAGTATTAAACACAAAAGCGGTCCAGCTGACATAAAACACTTTTGCTGTCTGAGCTGATTGAGGATCTCAAGGTAGATTTACAGAATACATTAGAAAAACAGGAAAAAGAAGGTAGTGGCAGGAGTAATAATAAAGTAACCGCTGTTCAGCTGAAATTCTACAAGACAGGGCTAAAGGAACAAAACAATTGGGTAGTTATGTTTTTGGCCTAAAATATGTCCAGGTCGGCACCATTAAGTTAACATCAAGACAACAAACAATATTTGTGTACTGAAAAGCATGATCCCCCAATTTAACTTGAAGCAGGAAACAAACCTCTCAATTAGAAGACGTGAATCAGAATTAACTTACATCACGCACAGAAACGAATACTTCACCTTTCTAAAACGTTCATTGAACACTCCTGTTGCTTTAGAAGATTTACCATATATAGAAAGAGACTGTGAAGTTGACATTAGACTATAACAGCTCACAAAAGAGAAGGAAGGCTATGGTCTGGTCAGTGTATACTAAGGCAGTTGATCGGCCAGTGAGGAGCGCACAATCCACCTAGTGCAAATCTTAGATGCCAATCATGTCGCTCTCATTCCGTGTTTCTTTACATTTATGCGTGCATTTAGAAATACGAGATATAGAGAGAACTTTTTGTCCCTTCTGCATGCAAAACATGCGTGAAAGCAAAAACGCTGGACACATAAAATTGTGTTCGTCCACTGCAGGCTTGCAAAATATCAGTATGCCTGAGGAAGGCGAAATGTACCAACTCTCAGCCATGCACGCAACAATGGTATCCTCCTGTTGTATGTTATTATGACTGTGAATCGGTGCTAGAACCAACCCAAGAGGGAAAACATGCTGTCATCATAGACAAGTTGTGCCTGCACAGTTATACTCTAGTTGATAAAGAAGGGAAATTTGTAGGACACAAAGTAGTCGATTCGACAATAGTTCCCCTTGAGGAGATGGAGACATACCTTGTCAAGAATATGTTGCTGGATTGTAATGAATACATGTCAACATTTCCTTTGTACCCTATCCCTGTCCTCACCAAACAAGACGTAAAAAAAATGTGGCGAAAGCAAAACATGTTAATGCTGCGGGAATGCTATTGGAGAACAAGGTAAAAGACGATTACGTCACCATAACCATTACATGGAGGGGGTATTTAAACCCAATAAAGAGGTAATAACAGGAAATTTTATTGTTCCTCTATGATCGAATTGAGGTGTATGCCATGTATTGCTCACAATGCATCGGCCTACGACATGAGATACGTATATGTTATTGGGATTGGACGGAAAAAACTTTTCCAACATATCCGTATTGCCAAAACAGTCAGATAAAATGTTCAGCATCTGTCTCCTTGAACGATGCCACGAGGAAGTACGGTGTTAAGTTCAGCTACTCGTTCTCATTCTTCTACTCAAGCTTAGGCAGTCATACCAAAAAACTTAATGATAGTGACTATGACATACCGCTCCACAAATCCCATCTCACAAGTCTCGGTTACAGTGACAAGGTTCTAGACCTCGCTACTCGAAAAGGACATTTCTGCCACGAAGCCATCACATCGGAATCTGTACTAGCCAAACAGACATCCCGTCGTAACAAGCCTTCTACAGTCAACTACGAGGCGAAGGAATATCGAACTCTGATTATGCTGAAGTGATCGAAATGTGGGAGGCAGCAAACTGTAAGACTTTACGCGACTACATGATCATAAAGCTGCTCATCGACAAGCTGCTGTTGGCCGAAGTCTTCCAAAAGTTTAGGGAGTCATGACAAGCGACTAAACCCTGGATCCCGTCCATTTTGTGAGCGTCCCTGGCTTTGCAATGCAAGCCGCCCTCTATGAAGGAAAGATAAAACTGGTTGAAGATATCGACCGCCTGAACTTGATTGTCAAAAATACACGAGGCGGATTCGTAACGTTGACGAAAGGTCACATCAAGATAAACAATCACCGATGCAAAGACTATGACCCTACATTGCCCGTGTCTTCTGCAGCAATGTTTGACTTCACCAGTCTTTATGGTGGATGCTTGAGCGAACCCCTCATCATTAGCGAAATCCTCGAGCTCACACCGGAAGAAATTCAAGCATTCGACTTGGTAAACACAGACTGTTCTGGCGAGTATACGAACAGTGTTTGAATCGATGCCCAAGTCAGCGATGAAGGTGCACGAAAAACTGACGATCTGCCACTCCTGCTACATCACAAATCGTTCCTCATGAGAAATATCCAGAAGCGTCAGGAGTCTACGAGCTTCTTTGAAAAGTCCCTGAACAAGCTTTTATCCAATATTATTTACGGCAAGCTATTGTTCAACCCGTTCAACCATCAAGTTTCGAAAACACGCTGCCAACCCTTGATGAAAAACTGCTACGCCATCGTCCCCGAAACAGTCATCAGGATCCTCGAGCAAAAAAATATCCAAATGATTCATCCACTCAAAGTTGGATTCTACGTGCTTGAAAAAGCTAAAGCAAAAGTCTACAGTTTATTTTATGACACACTGAAGCCACGCTACGGTGACAAAGTCTCGCTCATCTACTCGGACACGGACTCGTTGCTGATCCAGTTCAAAAGCGTGGCCGACATTGGGGTGGAAATGCGGCAACCTCCCCTGGCTGAGAACATGGACTTCTCCAACTACCCCAAAAATCATCCCTTGTTCGATAAATCCAAGAAAGGAAAGCTATGGGCTCCTAAAATGTGAAACACCTGATGACTACCCGAATGAAATCATTTGTTCGCAACCCAATTGTTACAGCATGTTGCTCGAGTCCGACTCCACAAATCAGCTGCTAAAGGTGCCAATTACTGGACACAAGCTAAAATCAAACATGAACCGTACATAGATATACATAACCAGAAAACCTACACACACTTAAAGATCATACACAACATTCGCGCGCAAGCATGCCAACTCCAAACTGTACGCACTATTAAAAACTGCCTCAGTAAATTTGAAAATAAACGTTACTATATCGACGCGTGCGCAATTCTTACCTATGGTCATCCAGACATCCCCCCCAAAAAACTCATTGAAGTTGAAGCTACCATCACTAAAAAGAGGAAGCGATGTGTCTTGGGTGAGGATACTGATGTAAGCATGGATTTAACATGGAAGAGACGCAAGCCTGGTGAGACCGTCTTTGGCGATTACACTGGCGATGAAAGCACCTCCACGTCTTCAGGATTTATTCTCTAAATATTTCTTGTATGCAAAAATGTAAATAAAAAAATATTCATATATAAAGTTGTTTGATTGTCCTAGTAGTTAGATTATATATTGATGCCTTCATGCGATTTGTTGTCTGTATGACGTAGGACCTAGTGAAGGATGCAGAAACCAGAGGATTTTTTTGTCTATGTCTCATCGCTAGGCAGTGGCCAATTGTATCAAAACAGCAAGTCTTCAAGTTTTAATAACAAAATTTAGCCAGGAATGCAGTTACAGGGAGAGTGGAGCGTAGGACTTGTAGAAGTATTCTATAATGACTGGTTCAAGATAATCTACGTAGACTATTTGAATGCTGAAAATTAACGAATCGGGCATAAAAAAGCATTGTTTATTCCTAGCGGGAATATCTCAGGCAATACGTTGGGAGGTTACATCTCCGAACTAGAAATCAATATCAGAAAAAGTCTGTTAAGAAAACAAATCGTTTGCGATGAAGGAAATTGTTTGAATGTGATAAGGCCACGCGCCGCATAAAGTTCAATGTCTTTATTCCACATAATTTGTCGCAACACATATATACTGAAGTTATGGTGAATTGGTACTTCGTCGGAGATAGATCGGCTGATTTAGTGGGCGGAGCGACATGTAAATATAATGTCGGTGAAGGTGGCGCAAGCGAAAAAATGTCCTTTGTGAACGAAAATGTACGCTACATGAACGTTTACTCTAATTTAATTTCACGCAGTTATATGGGTGACAATCAAGTCAATATTCTTGATGTTATTCCTATTAACAACTCTTATTCATTTACACGCGCCCATGTCAGATATAAAAAAATACAGCGTAGTCATATTGATTCCATTTCCATCGATCTACGAGATGGTGTTGGTAGTAACATCCCGTTCAAGGATGGTAGATCGAGCTCATGCGTATTGCAATTCAGAAGAGCTAGAGCCTTATAAATATAAGGCTGGATATAAAAAAGGTCATTTGGTATCTAGCAGTTATGAGGGTGGTATATGCATATCCGTCGTACAAACAATACAAAGTTTTATTCGCGAAACCTGACAAATACGTTTCGGTAGTTTACATGATATTGACAGATGCACAAGTCCGATATCGTACCGGAGGGGTAGCGGATTCTTCTCAACCATAGCCAGTCTTGTAAGACGCACATTGCCTTTTCTACGAAAAACATTACTGCCTGCAGCTGCCGATATGGCTCGAAACATAGCACACGATTACTTGGAGCAGAAAGATATGATGAAACCAACAGAGGAACATGGGATTGCTATACTCAAAACTGTTCTAAAGAAAGCCATGGTTAGAGGTAGGATCACAGGAAAAGTAACGAAAAATCGTAAATCGAAGAAGAACTACGGAAGAATGATAGAGTCGTGTCGTCCATTAGTTAATTACTAATAAATACCACTGTTCATGTGCCAATAATGTTGGTTTCGGGTAAGGTTTTATACTGACAACATGCTGGGTGAATCATCTCTAAACATGACGGGGCTAGAAACCCTACGGAAAACTATGAAATGGGAGTGATTGATAAGTTTCCCTTCATCAACAAGAAATATTTAATTGAATCAAATATCGAATCGAAATTTCAAGAAAATTATCTAGATGCAATCAGTAGTCTGTATGATGGTTGAATTGATGATTCCTTTATAGAATTTCATATTTCAGGATCGGATAATGAAATGGTGGACTTGAGCTCGTTAACTGCAGATGTAAAAATCCGTGTTAGAAAAGCAAATGAAAACGTGTTGGCCGCCGCTGAATTTTTTTTACACTCGTTGACGGCTTCTTTCATCGTATATTCCAAAGGTACTCTCTATTCCTAGATGGTGTTCAGTGTGAAGGAAACTGTTATGCAGGACTACTAAATAATCTCAACACCTATACATCCATGAAGAGCTCTAATCTAAATAGTAAAGGGTTGAATATGATGTATAAATTATTGCAAACATCAATTCCAGATACCGTCGTCGCGGCGCAGTTTGCTAATCAAAACGAACATGAGGGTTGGATTGAAGAAAGTGTACGTCATGGTATACATATGATGGGACCACTAAACTTTGAAGTATCCGGTAGCAATAGTTATCTATCAGATAATGTCAGCGTATATATACGTTTGGAGCTGGCAAAACCTAGTAGCGTTCTTCTAACACATGACAATGAACAATGCATCTATTGAGTAGATTCATTTTAATTATGACGTGAAAAAAATTGTACCATACCCTACAACTTTGCTTGCTCTAAATAAAAAGCTCACTAAAAACAATGACCTGATTGTTTTTATGAGTTTTTGTGATTTGATCGACCTATTGTTAAAACAATCGTGTTTCCTACCGGTCAAAACTCCATCTCCATTGATTCCCCCTTCAACGGGGTTGTTCCACATAAATAGCCCTGTTTCTCATTGATCAAGCGTCACATAGCGGAGCATATGATCACAACCCAAATTACTTCCAGCATAATGATATCACAAACGTTATTGTCGATGTAAACGGAAACTGTGTTACCAACATTAGATCATCGTTTCCCAGAGAGTGTGCCCAAGCATCCTTTCGGCTCTAGGGAGGCGCAACAGCGCTCATCTCATCACAAGACTAAGTTTCCCTGCAGGAAGAACTATATTTGTTATAGATACAAGACCCACCGACTCTGAAGATGTCATCAACCTAGAAAAACGAGAAAACATACGTATAACGGTGAATTGTAGAAATCCACCCACTACGAATAAGATCTTGTTCCTGGTAGGTTATACACTGGGTGTCATCCAAATAAATTTGGCAAGGAGGGTATTCCCCAACTATCTACAGTAATCATGGATAATAATCAAATTGACCTCATATCCATGAGCGATCCAATTATGAAACGCGCGTATTTAGGGTGTTTTGCTGAACACAGAATACCCATGCATCAAATGAATGGTTAAATGATTGTTAACAGCAAAAGCGATCCTAATATAATGGGTCTTTGGATCCTAGATTTCAAAAACGATAACAATCACTAATTTTTTTATTCGTTTGGGTTTAATCCAAATATATATAGAGGAAAAATAGCTTTGTATTATAATATCCAAGTGAAAATACAACTTATACTACAGAAACTAATCCAAAGTGATCAATCATTGGTCTGTGGAGCATACTGCATCTATTTTGCCTATTATCTATGTCAAAATATACCAGTTAAAAAAATAATCGAGCAGTTCTCCAACAGTGAACGTGAACGTGTCCGGAAATCAACATTCGTGCAAGAAAAATATGTATGGAGTATTACCCTTCAATGCAGCTTGTAAATTGTTATGTACCTGTTATTATCAATAAAAAATTATCTTATTAATATATGTTTGTCAATATCCTAAACATTCAGAGGACCCAGCATTGAAAATGCATACATGCAACATGATATGCAACGGAGTTGCAATATAATATACCCAATCATTGAAATGCTAATACCCTTACGTAAATAAAGAACATTCCGAAAGCTGTCCATCTATTCGAATGAGTCATCCGTTAGCTGACTCACGCGCCAAAACCGGTTCCTGCCCGTCCGCTTGATTCAAGGTTGTATGCATTGCGTGGCTGACTCCCACCTCACCGCTACTTAACCCCTATCTTATTCCTTCACTATAAGCTGTTTTACACCGTTATACACTACTCACGCGTTTCCGCCGCATCGAGGTAGTAGGCAGGGCCATCAGGGTGTAGGTACAGTAGCAAAAGAAAATTAGTTTAGGATTAAGTGAAATCTTCAATGATCAACTATCGTTCGGTATTTGAACTCATTGAAAATTTTATTGATATTATCTATTAAGAAGGATTGTCCAGTTATAAAATCGTCAGAAATTCTATATAAAGTTAATTCCCATGTTGGGGAAGTCCAGTTTGTTTTCTCTGTTTTAGACTAGCAATAAACGATTTTTCTTTCGCTACTTTACAGTAGCGAGCAAATGTTTGTTCTTGGTTAGTCTGTAACCGGAAAAACAGATTCGACTTTCCCCACGGGGAATTTAACTTCATATAAAAATTCCTTACGGTACTATGTGCGGACAAATCTTCTTAATGGGTAATATTAATAAAATTTCCAATGAGTTCAAATATAGAGCGAAAATAGACTTAGAAGATTTCATTTAGTTTTAAATAAGAAACGAATTTTTGCTCGCTTCTGCACCTACTAGCGTGAATTGTCAATCCTACGGCCGATACATGTTATGTTCATGTAGGATCCAAAAAACTAACAATAAATAATTATTTATTGTTTAATTACTTATCGGCCTTATTTTCACTAGTCATGGAGTGATTGAAGACGCTAGTTAAGCAGTCAGTAACTAAGGGCTAGTGACAACAGTGTATCTCAGAAGTTATAACACTTAGTTGTCGATGGAACTATGAAGCTCTCCCTATATAATCTAATCATTGATTTGGAACGAATTAAATGAGTCAAATGACCACATGAACCATGATGTAATGAAAGACTAATGACTCTGAGTAATGAGTGACTCTATGAACCATGGTGTAATGAACGACTCTATGAACCATGATGTAATGAACGACTAATGACTCTGAGTAATGAACGACTCTATGAACCATGGTGTAATGAAAGACTAATGAGTTTGAGTAATGCATGAGGAGTGAACTCGGTAAATAAAGAAAACGCGTGATTATCATGCTCGCTGGAACTTTGCTGTATTCAGTATTTACTATATACCGTTCTGTGCACAAAAATAACGTAATTGAAGTGAGGATTAGTATAGATTTTGCGATTTATTTACTTTGAAGCTTTGTGATTGTCATTTATGTGTGACGTTTTGATACCACTTACCAGCTCGGGTATAATATTAATACCGTAATACTCTTTAAGGGTCTAATAGACTAATAATAGTATACTATTAGAATTAGTAGTAATATAGGTATATAATATTTATATGCTTATACTTAAAACAGCGCAGTGATTATGCATAAAACAGTATCTAGACTAATACTAATACAGTTTTACCAGTTTGTGACCAAGAGCGGGGGTAGGAGAAGGAATTGTTCTGGACACAAGAATTCTGGACTTGAGAGGTAAGAAAGTAGCCGCCCCCTTGCCTAAAAAGCAAAATTTAATTTACAAATTTATTACGTATACTTCGTTTCATGATTGAAAGATTTATAAATATTAACTTTAAATTGTTCATTTTAAAATCCAGTAAATGAAACATTTTTATCTCTTTCAGTTTAAATGTCTTTGAGAAATTCATGAAGACTAATGAGAAGATAGATGGTCTAGCTTAGTGCCAATACTTTAGCATCAAAGCAAATAAAAGGTTTACCTACACCACCCACACCAGGAACCAACTCAAGTAGCATTGCAAAATGTACGTTAAAATGGTTCAATTAATTACCTTATTTGTAATCTTAAGAATAACGGTGTTGTACAGGTGTGGCGTACAATATGGGGAAAATACAGAATACTTTTCATTAAAAATTAGTGACTTCAGATTATTTACGGAGCACCCTCTGTCCCTCACGGCATTTTTTAGCCTGATATTTTATCTATTCAAATGGGCAGGATATTTGCTTCGGTGCTTCCCCATATTAATAAGATTATGTTTCCATTTATGATATATAACAACCTTACAAGTAGGGATGAATCATAGATAAGACTATAGTTCATTTTTTTCCCGCATCCTATCACACGTTCCCGCTCGTAGGTGTAACTAATAACCTGCTGGTTTGGTGTTTCAAATCAACACCCTCAAATCTCGGCCTCCATGGAGAGGCTCAACAAGCGCAGCCGCAGCTAGTCAAGGGAGAGTGTGATCCACAAGAAGCGCCACGTGTGCCAGGAAGACATGTGCACCTTCAGGAGGAAGTTCAACCAGCAGAAGGCCAGAGAGTTTCAACATGTGAAAAAAAGCAAAGAAATAACAGTATCTATCTCAACTCCAATTTGTTAGGCGTGCCAGCCATGCGATTATTGTTGTTTTTCTAGCGCCGATAGTGTTTAAGGTGTAAAGTTCCGTAAATTATTACTTCATTCGCATACAATTTGGCATATATATTCTTCATTAAATTATAATCAATATTATTATAAAGGTATTGATAGTCGTCGATTTTTAATTTTGAAACTAATTTGATGATCTGATGTCATGATTTTATCGACGATGAAATCATCATCAAACACCGGATTAATGATTAGATTACTGATTACTATTGAAATTCGGCTTCTATGCAGTTCTGTGGATAATGAATTGGATGCTGTTATTGTACATCAGAAAATTTCGACTGTTCTAGAATTAGGGGGAGGGGAATGTAAATTTCAATGTATACCTACTATTGGCTGCTTACGTTACCTATAATTGATCCCCTCTCGCCCCGGTTGCACCGATATGTGTTTGTACAGTTGTTTAACTAATGAAGTAACGTCATAGCATCTTGATGTTTTAATTTTTTTTTTCATAAATTGATTGCGAGGATTTGTAGTATAAATGTTCATTTTTTGTCTGAAGGTGCTTCACTGAGACCATGACAATACTGGCTGTAGCTGACCATCCCGTCAACAAGAGGATGTTCAACCTCGTCAACCCTGAGTTCCGCACCACCTCCAGGAGGACTCTTGACAGGGTGAAACTATGTGGCAGCCTTCAACACATTTGGTGATGCCAACCAGCACGATTGGGAGCTTCAATCCTTCCCGAAGACCCTGAAGATCATCATCTGGAGATTGTGAATCTTCAAATGCGCCTGAGGGTTGGGGGAACAACCCAATTCTGCAGCCTCACCACCGTTGCAGGCATCATGCCCTGATATGTTAAGAAAATTTAGAAATCATTCAAATCCCTAATCAAAATGTAAGGCATATATAATTTACCGAATCTTTGAAATAATTGAACATTTCAATATCGTACTCTTACCTGATTCAGTGTCCACACATTGAATTTGTTGGCGACTAGAGATTTGATGGGTGTCCTGGGATGATGCCAGGGGGGTCTCAGTGGAGAACGACCACAGATAAGACCCAGGCCCTGTAGAATCTCCAGAACAGGTCCACAGTTGTGGCCAACCATATCAAGGCGGTCGCAAGAAAAATTGAAGACTCCCATTGTGGCAAGGTACTATTAGGAAATTAAAATTTAGCATTCCGTCAATGTTCAGCAGAAAAATGATATACATCTGAAATTAATATCACTGCACGGTTAGTATTGATTAGTGTCGTTATTCTTTTATAATATATACATACAACTAGTGATGTAAGCATACAACATATAAATAAATAATTGATAACTAATTATGTATACAATTTGCAGAAAGAGAAAGGCCCCAATAAATTTACTAGTCACTCCCTAATAATAAGAACTATAGCCGCTAATGGCTGTATCATACATACATCACATTAGATTCTAACTAACATAGAAAACTTGAGGTGGTCAAAATTACATAACCCGGTCTGAATTGCGATTGCCACAGTTGGCGGTAAGAGATTTTTAATGATAATATAAACTTGTATTATTTAAAATATATCTATAAGATTCTGATAGTTGATTTAAACGTTTTCTTTCTACAGATGGAACTCCCACTATGATTGTGTAATGGTCCAACTAGGATTCGTGAGTGTTGGTGAGCAGCTGGATGCCATCAACATCATCCTGATCAGCCAGCCTAAAGGGTGGTCTCCCATCACTGAGGTGGACATCCAGGTAGGCATGAAGTAGCACGCTAAATCGCTAATCGCGATCGCTATTGAAATGTTTACTATTTTCACTTGAAAATATTATTATGCGAAGTTTATTTATACAAGTTCAGTTAACAAAACAATATATGAATCTTTACTTGTCACTTTTTCGGTCCTCAAAGAGTACAAGCTGGTGATGCAGCCTGTGGCACAGTGCCTGGAAGTAGTGGGCGGGGTAGGCCGCGGTGCATGCAACCTTGACTCAACCGGCCCGTACGGGGCATTCGCGCTGAAACGGGGGGCGGGAGCGGAGGGTACCGGATCTGGTTTGGTGCCCCGAGTCACCTAACGGGTTATATATTTACATAAAGTTATTAGCATTTCAATGTTTGTGGGGATATTGCAACTTTGTATCTTTCATATTGCACGTTCACTGCTGTGTCCTCTGAATGTTTTAGGGGATATTGACAAACATACATTTAAAGGATTTTTTATTGATAATAATTTATATGTATTATTTTATATTAAAAAGCCTCACTTTCCGGACACCTTCATGATGAATTTTCAACCTCGGTATCATTTTCTACGTTGCTCGCTGTTGATCAATTTTACAACTCGCATAGATTAAATTAGTTTATTGTTTTTTTTATCAGATTGTTTTAATCAGTACCCTGCGCTAAGCTTCACTCACTTCTACAGTATCTCCTCCATTCGTTTTTTCTATGCTGTGAGATATCCGATGAAGGAAAATAGATACAATATTTACAGGATGACTGAATTATTCCTAGGGAAGAATCACTTATGAGTATATTTGACTCATTCAATGCTTGATTGTTGGGTTCGTAGCGGTGGGGGCTTGATATATTTTTGTATGTTTTGTTCATTTATCACTATATATTCTTTTATAGAATTAGTGTGGTAGGTATGTCTTATAACTCATTGGCCGCCTTAGTGTGCGAACGGCCCTGTTTGTACCCGCCTGAAGGTAGGATTGCAGGCAAGATTCTGTGTTTCCCAGCTATTTATTTTATATGTATATATTATCTATAGGAAAATTATGGTTTATTTGTCTGATTATTGGTGAGTTTAGGTATGTATTGTGGGATGATGCAGAACCTACGGTCGAGAATCTATCCACCCCATATTGCATTACCCAGTTTTGAAACAGTTATATCAGTGTTCCATTGACGCGGTTTTCCAATAGCGAAAATACCTGAACGATATTGTTTTAGTGTAAGTTAAAATATTATGTTATGTATACGTAGTAATGATCGATTGATTCAGGTTGAATATGTATTGTTTCGGAATTTCGAGCAGTTAACCCATACAGTTATAGGCATTTTAGGGTATTTTAGGCTTGAACGTCCATGTAGCAAGCTATTTCAGGCATAATTGCTAAGTTGTTGCATTATTGTGATAGTTTTTATATGTATATATGACACATCTGTTACGATTTAGCCGTCGTTACTTTAGTTAAAGAGAAGTTAATTTATCCCTGTTTTGGACTGAAGTTGAGGCTAATTTCATTAGATATTGTATGTACTATACAGTGTTTATTATAGGTTTCAGTTACGTCGCCTGCATGTCTTGGTATCTTATTGAAGTTTCTTGTTTGTTTGGTTAAACGATAGTTCATTCACATTCATCACGTTTTTAATGTATGTCTTGGGTATGGTAGAGAATTAATCGTATTGCTTTGTTTTATCTCGTGAGTTTTAGTATAAGTCTTTCAGTTAAGTAGGTTCTCTGTTGAATTTCTATCTTCAATGCAATCTGTTGGTTTTTCACAATTTAGGATATATTACGTATGTATCTACATTATAAAACATTATTTCAGGTCTAATTTAGATACATATTGTTAATTTTTAGTGTTTTATATATCTTCTTTCATCCTGATACAATATTTGACGTAGTTAGTATAAATATAGAACCGACGATTTGTTACAAATTTGGTCTTGCTGTTAGGGTATTGTATATTTATTGTATGACCATTCTTCAATATTTTGGAGGAGTTAGAGAGACCCCTAGGCAAAAGCTCATTCTGTTTATGCTTGTTTGTGTAAATGGACCAATTTTTTAGGATGGATATCATAATGTAGTACAATTTTAATGTGAATTATAGCAGAGTAGAGAACCTTATTTAGTTATTTTATATATGTTCCTGATGTTACGTTTTTTTTCCCACGAGAATCATAGGATTGCATGTTTAAGAGGTGTAAGTCCGTACTGCATCTTTGTGGATTTTTTCGTCATTGATCCCAAGCAAATGTGGTGTTTAACGTTTAGATGATAATTAACTGGATGGATGGGTCCTAGTGTAGAGGTGGTTTATACTCTTTGGTTGTCATTTGGAGTTCATCCATGTTCAAAGGGATGTATCTTTGTTCGAGGCTGTTCAGAGACGATGGGTTAACAGATGCGAGGTACGTCTGTGGCATCGTATCATGACTCTGTGTTACCTATAAATTTGTTATATATCAGTGGTAGATTGCTGAGAAGTGACCCAGTAAAGCATTGTGGAGTTTTTTTTATGACAAAGTAGGCTTGGATTTGTACTGCCAGAGGCATAGCATCAGTTAGGTCTAGGAATTTATTATAGATTTGAATGATATTATGGTATAAGATAATTTTTTCACAATAACTCAGCGTTAAATGTCAGTTATTTTTGGTGTGGCTGTTTTGTTAGTATACGATCTTAGTCATGAACCAGATCACGTCGGATATTGGAGTAGGATTCATCATCTGGGTGCGGCAGGATACACCGTATATAATAGTTAATCGTTGTTGCTTAGGGAAGAGTAGGAAATCTTATTTAGCTATTTTTTAGATGTTGGTGTATATTTTGATTTGATATCATAGGTCTATATCTGTATTCGATATAAATTGCCTATTTTCGTGGGATGTTGGGTATAAAATACGCTTATTTGGATGTAATGATTCAAAAATTTGGTGTGTTTCCCCTCCCGACATTGGATTTGGATCCGGTTCCATATTACCTCGGAGAACTATTCTGCCGGATTTGTGTTGAGTGTTAGTGTTGAAACTCTTCAATAATTGAATGTACATCTCAATTATGTTATTCAATCGAAGGTCTTTGCTAGATGCTTATGCCCGCAAGTCTTACTTTCATAATTGTTTGTATTTCGTTTGCACTTTAGACACGAAGAAGTTTTTGATTAATTCAGGCTTTAGTTATCAGACTGCATTCCCATTCAGAATATTTTACTTTTTCGACCATTCACCAGATCCACTTTAACATTTCCACTGAAGGTCTGTAATGATGGCCATAATCCTAACTCATTCTAACCTAAAATTACCAAGGATTGTATATTATCCCCCGTTTCATACTCATGTTAGGTATTTTCTTCATTGATTTAACCTTCATCCTTATCAAATCTATCCACTTGACCCTGTAGTTTCACCAATATTTAGCAGATTGTGAGACTACATTTATATATATATTTTTCACTTCGCTTGTTACAAGTCCAGTTATATCGACCAGTCCCGAGTAATGTTCGGTCATCGCTCGTTTGTGGACTTTTGAGTTCAAAAAGTTCATGTAAGCTTACCCCATACGTCAGTGAGTGTTACGAATGTTAAAGCGTTAGCAAGATTTATGTACGGTTTTATTGTTGGAATATGACTTTTTTTTGTAGTGTTGGACGTTTTGCTCCTACCATTTTTGTCTATTGTATCGTATATTGAATAAATCCACTCTAACAATTTTTCATACAGATCTGCATTGTAATGTCCGCAATCCACAAGATCTAGGATATAAACCATATCTAAGGTACATAATTAGCGAAATATTTATCAATGTACGATAACATAGATCAAATATTGATGAATGCAAAAAGGGTTACCATACAATGACGAATACATTATTACCTAAGCAACTTAACCTATTCTATCCAATAGTTATGTATTTTTAATCAAGTTTGATGGTTTCGTATGAATCTTTCCAC
>SDVV010009528.1:0-16663 GCA_016164225.1 Gammarus roeselii | reverse complement strand
TGTGTCGCCTACTGCAAGGACAGCCTCCACCATGGAGGGTTAAACGATGATATTAGGTCACTTGCCCTCTGTGTCGCCTACTGCAAAGACAGCCTCCACCATGGAGGGTTAAACGATGACATTAGGTCTCTTGCCCTTTGTGTCGCCTACTGCAAAGACAGTCTCCACCATGGAGGGTTAAACGATCACATAAGGTCACTTGTCCTCTGTGTCGTCTACTGCAAAGACAGCCTCCACCATGGAGGGTTAAACGATGACATTGGGTCACTTACCCTCTGTGTCGCCTACTGCAAAGACAGCCTCCACCATGGAGGGTTAAACGATGACATTAGGTCACTTGCTCTCTGTGTCGCCTACTGCAAAGACAGCCTCCACCATGGAGGGCTAAACGATGATATTAGGTCACTTGCCCTCTGTGTCACCTACTGCAAAGACAGTCTCCTCCATGGAGGGTTAAACGATGATATTAGATCACTTGCCCTCTGTGTCGCCTACTGCAAAGACAGCCTCCATCATGAGGGTTAAACGATGATATTAGATCACTTGCCCTCTGTGTCGCCTACTGCAAGGACAGCCTCCACCATGGAGGGTTAAACGATGACATTAGGTCACTTGCTCTCTGTGTCGCCTACTGCAAAGACAGTCTCCACCATGGAGGGTTAAACGATGACATTAGATCACTTGCCCTCTGTGTCGCCTACTGCAAAGACAGCCTCCACCATGGAGGGTTAAACGATGACATTAGGTCACTTGCCCTCTGTGTCGCCTACTGCAAAGACAGCCTCCACCATGGAGGGTTAAACGATGATATTAGATCACTTGCCCTCTGTGTCGCCTACTGCAAGGACAGCCTCTACCATGGAGGGTTAAACGATGACATTGGGTCACTTGCCCTCTGTGTCGCCTACTGCAAAGACAGTCTCCTCCATGGAGGGTTAAACGATGACATTAGGTCTCTTGCCCTTTGTGTCGCCTACTGCAAGGACAGCCTCCACCATGGAGTGTTACGGCTCTGTGTTTAAACATACACATTACAAGTGTTTAGCAGATTGGCTCAGTATCACACACTCCACAAGCAGGAAACCTGTCAAAGCAGCGCCAAATATGCCCCTGGATCACTCACTTCCCTGTATGCTCATTTGCGCTCTCGTTTTCATTATTGACAGCTGTGTAGCAAGGTTGTGAAGTCCGTGAACAAAGTTTCAAAAGCCTGTTTATCAAGGTTGTGATGCTGGCATGGTGAAGAATAGGCCTTCGGAAGCGGTCAATTGAGGTTGCCTTCCCGATAAGGTCTTCGGAAGCAGTCGATTGAGGTTGCCTTCTCGATAAGGTCTTCGGAAGCAGTCGATTGAGGTTGCCTTCTCGATAAGACTGATCGCAACGCCTCTTTAGCTGAGAGTTGCTTGGACACACGTCATCTCGACTACAGCTAAACTGCCTGTTCATGGTATATATTTTCAAGCAACTGGTTCAACTCATATTGGGCTTCACTGGACCAACTGTTCATGACAACGCCAAGCACCTGTTATTTGATCGCGAAGACGACCACCTGATGTTTGATGGCGAGGACAATCATCTGTTATTTGATGGTGAGGACAACCACCTGTAGTTTGAAGGCAATGTCAATCACCTGTTGTTTGATAAAGTGGTTAATAACCTGTTTGGACGACGAGGAGAACCACCTGTTGTTCGAGGTGAGATCAACCACCTCTTGTTTGATGACGATGCCAACCACCGCTTTAGACGCAATCGTTCGTGTCATATGAACCTACTTTATTTAAGAAGAATATAATTGAATTTCACGACGCGGATTCTCCGATTGACATCATTTACTTTGACTTTCAACAGGCCTTCGATAAAGTCCCTCACAAACGCTTTGTTAGTAAATTGTACGGCATCGGTTCTCGAACTGAGCTAAATAACTGGATAAAATGCTGGCTCGCGGACAGACGGCAGCGAGTCGTACTAAACGAAACTTCCTCCAATTGGGGTAATGTTACAAGCGGCGTGCCTCAAGGATCCGTGTTCGGTCCAGTTCTCTTCATAATATTCATACACGATCTCGATAGCTACGTATTCTTGACATCAGCATATAAACTGATTCCTGTCACCGAAGAGAGAGATTTATGTGTCATCATTAGTAACGACCTAAAAAGCAGCTAGCAATGCAACAGTGTTGCCAAAAATGCAATAAAATTTTAGGCAGGGGCCTCGCTCAATCTCGTGCATGAGTTGAAGCAGTATTCTCAAGTTTAATGCATTTGGAAGACCGCACCTTGAGTATTCCGTCCAATTCTGGTCTCCATACCAGAGAAAAAACGTTATTGATCTAGAGCAGATTCAACGTAGAGCTACCAAATTTATCCCTCCGCTGCGCAATAAATCGAACGAAGACAAACTACGTAAACTCGACCTTTAATCGTTAGAGAAGCGTAGAGTCAGAGATGATATGATCGAAGTGTGGGAAAAAATGAAAGGTAAGGAAAAGGTCGAGTGAGCAAGCCTTTTCACTCTAGATGCAAACGGAGTGACCAGGAATAATGGATACAAACGCGTTGGCAAGCGTTTCACACTCGATATCACGCGCAATTTTTTAACGTAACGAGTTGTCGAGGAATGGAACAGATTTTCAGTGGAAGTCGTAAACAGCGATAAAATCGAAACGTTCAGGTCACGGCTCGACCAATTCTACCAAAATCACCGTTAAAGGGCCCCCAGGTATAGCACTCTCGCCAAGATATTCGTAAACAACTGTTCGTCATTGACACCCGTACGTTCAAATTAGTGCTCGGCTTTGGTTCCTGCTCGTTCTAAAACGGTGTTCATCAGGGATACCGGTCAGCATTGGTTTAACGAGGAATGGAACTGTGACCTCTCAGATTAACATCGAGGGTAGGTGGCTTTCTCTTCAGGTCCTGATTTGAGTTGTCTCGAGTATCATCGTCAAATGCTATTTCCTTCTACAAACTTCCCCTTTATTGATCTATTTCAATAGAAAATACACAGACACGCGGTGCTCTCCTAGACGTTCTACTTCAGAACTAATCTTCTTACCATCAAAGGCAACCTAGTTTGCACCCAAAGTCCTGTTGTTGTCTTCCCACCTCGTGATCACTTGTAGACCTGTTGTTTGACGGCGAGGTCAACCACCTGTTGTTTGATGGTGAGGTCAACCACCTGTTGTTTGACGGCGAGGTCAACCACCTGTTGTTTGACGTCGAGGTCAACCACCTGTTGTTTGACGGCGAGGTCAACCACCTGTTGTTTGACGGCGAGGTCGACCCCCTGTTGTTTGACGGCGAGGTCAACCACCTGTTGTTTGACGGCGAGGTCAACCACCTGTTGTTTGACGGTGAGGTCAACCACCTGTTGTTTGACGGCGAGGTCAACCACCTGTTGTTTGACGGCAAGTTCAAATACCTGTTGTTTGACGGCGAGGTCAACCACCTGTTGTTCGACGGCGAGGTCGACCACCTGTTGTTTGACAACGAGGTCGACCACCTGTTGTTTGACGGCGAGGTCGACCACCTGTTGTTTGATGGCGAGGTCGACCACCTGTTGTTTGACGGCGAGGTCAACCACCTGTTGTTTGACGGCGAGGTCAACCACCTGTTGTTTGACGGCAAGTTCAACCACCTGTTGTTTGACGGCGAGGTCGACCACCTGTTGTTTGACGGCGAGGTCGACCACCTGTTGTTTGACGGTGAGGTCGACCACCTGTTGTTTGATGGCGAGGTCAACCACCTGTTGTTTGATGGTGAGGTCAACCACCTGTTGTTTGATGGTGAGGTCAACCGCCTGTTGTTTGATGACAATGCGGTGTTGTAAACTACTTGGATGACCGAAATACGTTGAATTCTTTTTACGCATCGTCCGTTGGCAGGTTAGGCCCGTGTTCTCAATTGATAGCGTGAGGACAGCGAACAGTCTAATACTCATACTCACCAAGATGAGATAATCACCAAAATGCGGTGATCACCAAGATGCACTGATCACCAAGATGCACTGATCACCAAGATGCACTGATCACCAAGATGCACTGATCACCAAGATGCGGTGATCACCGAGATGCAGTGATCACCAAGATGCACTGATCACCAAGATGCACTGATCACCAAGATGCACAAATCACCAAGATGCACTGATCACCAAGATGCACTGATCACCAAGATGCGGTGATCACCAAGATGCGGTGATCACTAAGATGTACTGATCACCAAGAAGCACTGATCACCAAGATGCAGTTATCACTAAGATGTGGTAATCACTAACATGCGGTGATTACCAAGATGCAGTTATCACTAAGATGTGGTAATCACTAACATGCGGTGATCACCAAGATGCGTTTTATTACAATGCATTGTATTACCTATATTTTTATTATTTGGTTGTACACCTGAAGTACTATCCTCGGTATGTGCTCGCCCAAATACCGAACCTAGAGCATCGATCTGTTGGCCGGGTAGGCCTCTGTGCTCTGCGAGACAAGAATAAGGCCTGTGAAGGAGCCGGGTAGGCCTCTGTGCTCTGCGAGACAAGAGTAAGGCCTGTGAAGGGGCTGGGTAGGCCTCTGTGCACTGCGAGACATGAGTAAGGCCTGTGAAGGGGCTGGGTAGGCCTCTGTGCACTGCGAGACATGAATAAGATCTGTGAAGGGGCCGGGTAGGCCTCTGTGCACTGCGAGACAAGAATAAGGCCTGTGAAGGGGCCGGGTAGGCCTCTGTGCACAGCGAGACAAGAGTGAGGCATGTGAAGGGGCCGGGTAGGCCTCTGTGCACAACGAGACAAGAGTAAGGCCTGTGAAGGGGCCGGGTAGGCCTTTGTGCACAACGAGACAAGAGTAAGGTCTGTGAAGGAGCCGGGTTGGCCTCTGTGCACAGCGAGACAATAGGAAGTTCTGTGAAGGAGCCTGGTTGGCCGGGTAGGCCTCTGTGCACAGCGAGACAAGAATAAGGCCTGTGAAAGAACCGGGTTGGCCGGGTAGGCGTCTGTGCACAGCGAGACAAGAGTAAGGCCTGTGAAAGAACCGGGTAGGCCTCTGTGCACTGCGAGACAAGAATAAGGCCTGTGAAGGGGCCGGGTAGGCCTCTGTGCACAGCGAGACAAGAGTGAGGCATGTGAAGGGGCCGGGTAGGCCTCTGTGCACAACGAGTCTAGAGTAAGGCCTGTGAAGGGGCCGGGTAGGCCTTTGTGCACAACGAGACAAGAGTAAGGCCTGTGAAGGGTCCGGGTAGGCCTCTGTGCACAGCGAGACAAGAGTAAGGCCTGTGAAGGGTCCCTGTAGGCCTCTGTGCACAGCGAGACAAGAGTAAGGCCTGTGAAGGGGCCGTCATGCGTGTCAAATATGTTGTGAAATCACTCAGTAACTCGATTTTTTTTGTTCCAATCGAAGAACGTACAAAAACCGTATGAAGAACGAATACTAAAGATCAGTAGGTATTAATAATTCAATCATTTATTAATCGCAATAAATGCGTGGAAAGTTCGAGGGATGGATCAAATTGGAACCTATTTTGAACATTCAAGTGGTTTTCGGCAGCTATTCTATCCGTCTATGTTTTATACATATGATCATCATTATCGAGAATGATCTGTGATTGACGGGAACGTATAGAAATAACGAGTGAGGCGCGGAATGCGCACCTGAGCGTGAGCACTTGCTGGGCGGAAGTTTTCCGATAAGTGAAGGGCAGTGAACAAGCAGGTTCTACATATCCAACCTCCATGGCAGTGACGTCACTTCGGACAGAGGCTACAGGTGACGCTGTCTTAATACGAGCATTTATGATACGATGTGCTGCAAGATCCTTATTACTACGTGTGAGCATGTTCGGATAGAACGTTATCGAAAATCTGCTGTTATTTGGCTTGAATACTAAATGTTGCTGCACTACGAAAGATTGCTTCAGTACTCGTTCATAGATGGCGACCTCACGCCGTCATATTGTAAAACTGCCGCAGCTTCGCTATGTCGTAAACGATTTAATATCACTAAAGGGGGCGGCGGATGATGTCGTACTACGAATAACGTCTTTAAAACCAGGGCCGGTAGATGTTGTCGTACGCTGCATGACGAAATGGCAGCTCCTAAGAATTGATTGGTCACTCGTCCAACGTATTGCTGGGCTCCCACGACGTGAACGTTTACAGCGCCCTCTAGCTGTACATGTCCTTTTTCTCCTGGATGGCACTGCAAACACCGGTCACCATCACCTGATTGGTGGTCACAATAATGACGATGCCGTCCCTATCAGAACCACACCCTCGTATGAACACATATCTTCTCTCCAGTTGTATCGGATGGTAGTTTTATGCAAGGAAGGGGAAGCCAAAACACCTAATCCCCCTCTCCTTCCTTCCCCCTCTTCTCGGAGTGCTTCTGACCAACGGTGTCATAAGAGCACGTGATGAATGCCGATTGCCTAGCTGGCGATGGTGGCGGATGTAGACTGGTGTTGGGACGCCGCAAACTCTCCAAAATTGAAGGTCATGCGGGGGTTTGTACGTGAATGCAGTCGCTTAGGAGTGAATCAACTGCTTACGTCACTATAACGACCACGCCATTTTGAGATTTTCTTTAAAACCTAGATGTAGTGCTTACGAAGCACTGTAGTGGAGCTTCGCGTCCCAGATGGACCTGATGGTTAGGTTGTCAGGCCGTCCCAGCATCGGGGGCAGTACTGAAATTCGGTATTCCTTGCGTTGAGTGCGGTCACTCTCGCATGACGAATAATAGTATTTGTGCACACTGGAGCTGGAAAAGTAAACAAATCTTTGTATTAACACGTCTGCAATCATGATATAATATTTTGGAATTATCTGGATCTACTTTGCCGGCTGTCATGGTAAAATAATTTAAGTCAATTGAGTTGATGGACTGAACCTCCCTTAACGTTGTAGACTGAGCCGCCCATAACGTTATGGACTGAGCCTCCCTTAACGTTATGGACTGAGCCGCCCATAACGTTATGGACTGAGCCTCCCTTAACGTTGTAGACTGAGCCGCCCATAACGTTATGGACTGAGCCTCCCTTAACGTTGTAGACTGAGCCGCCCATAACGTTATGGACTGAGCCTCCCTTAACGTTATGGACTGAGCCGCCCATAACGTTATGGACTGAGCCTCCCTTAACGTTGTAGACTGAGCCGCCCATAACGTTATGGACTGAGCCTCCCTTAACGTTGTAGACTGAGCCGCCCATAACGTTATGGACTGAGCCTCCCTTAACGTTATGGACTGAGCCGCCCATAACGTTATGGACTGAGCCTCCCTTAACGTTATGGACTGAGCCGCCCATAACGTTATGGACTGAGCCTCCCTTAACGTTATGGACTGAGCCGCCCATAACGTTATGGACTGAGACTTCCTTTACGTTATGGACTGGGCCGCTCATAACGTTATGGACTGAGCCGCCCATAACGTTATGGACTGAGCCTCCCTTAACGTTATGAATTGAGCCTCCCATAACGTTATGGACTGAGCCTCCCTTTCCGTTATGGACTGAGCCGCCCATAACGTTATGGACTGAGCCGCCCATAGCGTTATGGGCTGAGCCTCCCTTAACGTTATAAACTGAGCCGCCCATAACGTTAGGGACTGAGCCGCCCATAACGTTGTGGACTGAGCAGCCCAGAACATTATGAACTGAGCCGCCCAGAACGGATCGAAAGATGCTGCTGCCACTGTAGTGATCACCAAACCATGAGGCAAGAACCACGGCATGTTGCATCACAGGCGAACGTATCTGCAGCGGAGACTTGCTGAGGACTGAATCCCGCCGAATGCGCTCAGCAGGCACTGCAAACCCCTCACTGACTAACTCGTGACTAACCTGTGTTAATATGGGTTGCTGGCCTGGCTGGTCATGGCATGCACGGGCAGTGTGGTCAGACTGGTGTTACCGTGAGTTGCTGGCCTTGCTGGTCATGGCATGCACGGGCAGTGTGGTCAGACTGGTTCGCACAGTTGGCGGAGCAGTAATGAAGAAGTGGCGAGATGAGTCCAACCTAACCAAGGGCTGGTCGCGGAGTGTGTTGTTATCCACGGTCGTAAACGCACCGGCATACTTGACAACAACTGACCGCATGTTGCATGCTACTGCAAATTGATGTTACACAGTATACGATTATTAAGATTGTGTAATATCAATTGATAGCAGCATGCAACATGAGGTCCCACGACACTATCGAGTACGAATACATCAGCTGTGATCTCAAACATCTGTTTACAGCTGTGAAGACAGAATTAAATTTTTACACGGTGCACAGGAAAATGAAAAAAATTTGTCTTTGCCGTGACCAGAGAAAGAAACCCTCAGTCAGGCTAAAATGAAATTTGTGTCTTCAGTTTCCTCCAGGTAAAAAAACACTAATATGTACGTTTCCGTGGTTTATCTTTCCTATTCTGACTAGGCAACAGCGGGTTACTAAAAAAAGATATCATCTTTACCCCCAACAGCTACGTGCGTTCAGTCGATGGCCGCGTGTCGTGTTCCGTGGTTTCCTCATTCACTGAAAATACGTGGAAGTTGTTCTGTAAGAGCAAGGCAGCTCCAGTTCTCTTTCTGACAACGTGGCTTCTTCTTATGACTACTTTTGTCCTTTTCCGTACTAATAATGTCTTCTCTCGTGTTTAACTTCCTTCTGATGTTGGTGTCCAGGCACGGTGGGTGGAGACTTTTGTCCTTTTCAGTACTAATAATGTCTTCTCTCGTGTTTAACTCCCCTCTGATGTTGGTGTCCAGGCACGGTGGGTGGAGACTTTTGTCCTTTTCAGTACTAATAATGTCATCTCTCGTGTTTAACTCCCCTATGATATTGGTGTCCAGGCACGGTGGGTGGAGGCCTCCTTGGATGTGTTTTATGCTTATATACGCTATTAATTAATAATGCCCTTGCAGAACACTAGTACTCTGTCATGGGTTCTCATACTATGTCTCCTGTTCCCTCACTAACCCGTTGCTTCTCACACAGCAATACTACAGCCCTCAAAGATCCCTTTCCTATGCTTCTGAGCACAGTTCCTTCTCCCCCGATCCTTGTCCTATGCTTCTGGGCAGAGTTCTCCTTCTCCTTGTTCTATGCTTCTGGGCAGAGTTCCTCCTCCTCCGATCCTTGTCCTTTGCTTCTGAGCAGAGTTCCTCCTCTTCCACTTTGCCAGCAATCACTTAGCCCGTGTCAACTGCTCTGGTATAAGTAAATTATTTTTGACAATGGCATCACTTTTTCTCGATTAACCATCAACTTTTTCTCCACGATCTGGAAACCCTTTTCTCACTCACAAAAAGATTTCCCCGATTCCGAATCAGTCGCTGAGTTGCCATAACTATGGAGTTCCCTGGACCCACTCCTTGCTCTTCTCTCTCCCTCAAATTGCTCTTCTCCCTCTCCCTTCCTCCCTCCCTCCCAAGCCTGAGTATATTAGTTCTATCTGGACCCACTCCTTTGCTCTTCTCTCTCCCTCAAATTGCTCTTCTCCCTCTCCCTTCCTCCCTCCCTCCCAAGCCTAGTCTATTAGTTCCATCTGAACCCTACTCCTTTGATCTCTCTCCCTCTAATTGATCTTCTCCCTCTTTTCCTCCCTCCCTCCCTCCCTCCCTCCCTCCCTCCCTAGCCAGACTATATTAGTTTTATCTGGACCCACCCCTTTGCTCTTCTCTCTCCCTCAAATTTCTCATCTCCCTCCCTCCCTAGCCAGACTATATTAGTTCTCGCTGGACCCAACCCCTTTGCTCTTCTCTCTCCCTCAAATTGCTCCTCTCCCTCCTTCCCTCCCTAGCCAGACTATATTAATTCTCGCTGGACCCACCTTCATTGCTTTTCTCTCAACTTCTTCCTTCTCATAACCCAGTGTGCCTGGGCTTGAGCTGCTATGAGTGCAGCAGCTCCACGAGCCGATACTGCCCCGAGAGGCTGCCCCCCGCACTCCATCTGCCCCCCAACCTCACCACCCCGGTGGACTGGTACCCCGTACCCCGGTCCTGTGATCACGTATTCGAAGCCCGCTACTGCATCAAGACCACGGGATCCTTTGGAGGTGTGGGACGCTTTGTTATGGCTGATTCAAACGGAAGACAGCTGGTGCCTGCGAGGGAAATGTTTTACGACAAGGAAGCCTCCGATGATCAGTGCAAGTAGATCAGCTAATCGGGAGCTGCCACGTGGCAGAACGTTTCCCTGCACGCACCAACTGTCTTCCGTGAGAAATGGCTGCAAGAGGGTCCTTTGAGGTCCTGAGGATGAAATGCATTAGTTTTTTCCTGTAACTCCTCCTTTCTGAGGCAGATGGGTTCCCAGGATAGAATAAAATTGTCTGGCGATGAACAGAATGATATTCTGTCCGTGTTTCTTACCCGATGGGTTTAAATTATTCGGTCGTAATTGTTGAATCCAATTTGTTTCATCCGTGTTTACTGTCATAAGCTGAGCACAGATGTCTGCTGAGCACAGATGTCTGCTGAGCACAGATGTCTGCTGAGCACAGATGTCTGCTGAGCACAGATGTCTGCTGAGCACAGATGTCTGCTGAGCACAGATGTCTGCTGAGCACAGATGTCTGCTGAGCACAGATGTCTGCCGAGCACAGATGTCTGCTGAGCACAGATGTCTGCTGAGCACAGATGTCCAGTTGATGGACAGAGTTGACGACCCACCATCTAGAGAAGTCATTGTTCAATGATCAGTAATCACTGCAATGGGACTCATCAGCAACTGATGAGGAACTTCTTGTCCTACTGAGTCTAAAAAAATGAACCCTTCCAAGAGCCACGATCTCATTTTGAACGGAGTTTATCGACAAAGTTCGCGTTCAACACCTCGATGCCCAAATGGGAAAAAATCCCTTTTGAAACAGAACAATTGCTGTAGAGACGCTCTCATTTCCTTGTATTTACTAATAATAATAATAACACTTTTCCTCTCGGGTGTTTATAGAGCATCACATTCAGGAATATCCTCGGGGCCTCAGAGAATTCCTCACTTTGTGCATTGTTCCAATGTTAGGAAGTGACGTGTGCGCATGCGGCTGTTGCCTCGCTGTGATTACGTCATGTTAGGAAGTGACGTGTGCGCATGCGGCCGTTGCCTCGCTGTGATTACGTCATGTTAGGAAGTGACGTGTGCGCATGCGGCTGTTGCCTCGCTGTGATCACGTCATGTTAGGAAGTGACGTGTGCGCATGCGGCTGTTGCCTCGCTGTGATTACGTCATGTTAGGAAGTGACGTGTGCGCATGCGGCTGTTGCCTCGCTGTGATTACGTCATGTTAGGAAGTGACGTGTGCGCATGCGGTTGTTGCCTCGCTGTGATTACGTCATGTTAGGCAGTGACGTGTGCGCATGCGGCGGCTGCCTCGCTGTGATCACGTTTGTCGGAGCACATTCCCTTCCGAATTGTCACCACATTCCTTGTGTTGTTTCGTCAAGTTCCTCGTTGGATTTTGTTTTAGATTTGCAAGGTTTTTGTTGTACTGCACTCAGTCTGACATCGTCGATGGCATGTGCATGTGTGATTTTACTTCCTGCCTGTGATGTTCCTTGATCAGAATTGATTCTTATTTTGCTACTTACGTAACTTCATCTTCAACATCTTATTTTGCTACTTACGTAACTTCATCTTCAACATCTTATTTTGCTACTTACGTAACTTCATCTTCAACATTTAATGTTTTTGTTCGATTCTCCTCTTGAAGGTCCAATCCCTCTCAGTTGTGCTTCATTATTTTGACAGTCACATTTTCATTGCTTCTTCATCAAAAGTCCAATTCTTCGGTGAACTTGGGTCGCACAATTCAAAATTATCTTTATTTATCTGCGACTTTTTTACCTTTCGGTCATTGTACTCAACTGTTATTGCTTTATTCAATTTATTATAGCTTCTTGCGTGTTTCGTTATTTGTGTCCTTTTTTCCAATATTACTCTCATCATAACCTCTGAACCTACCGCATTCATCAGATGAAGGTGAGGAAATCGTGCAAACAACCCGTCCTTATTATTCGTAATCCTAAACAGGATGTGGATGCGTACTAACGGGTGTAACTTTAAAGATTAAGTTGACAAAATTTCAAATATTTTAGGCCTGTAGCATCATTTTTAGTTCGGGTTATCTGGCCGAGTGGTGAGCGAACCCGACTGAAGTGCTAGTCGTTGTGAGTTCGAGCTCTTGCAAGGACACGGCGGTCATTTGACAGCCTAACTTTGCAACCCTCCAAATTAGGGGGAAATTGTTGTGTGTTTTAAAGCGCGGGAGTGTTTTAAACAGCTGCTTGCTGATCGAGGCACCATGTTCCGTTCAATATCGTGCCACTCATTAGAGGCAATAAAACGATCAACTCTCAACGGACTGCATGGTTCGGGAGCTTGAAAACTTTTGTTATTACAACTGGGTAACAGACGGCATCGTGATAGAATGAGACCTTTTTTGTATAGTACAACTACCAACACCTGAATACTTTTTTCTATACGAATCACAAACTTGAAGGCATTGTTTGCAGAAACGTTATCTTCTGCTGTGAGCAGAGCGAAAAAGATCTCTTTGGTGTAAACAACAAGACGAAGCCCTCGTCTTCGTTTGTCGCTCCTTGCTGCCCCCGTTCCGATGACCCTCGCAGGCCTACAAATCTCCCGAAATGAGGCCCGCTTCAGACAGATTCTCCTCTTGAACACTCATTCCAAAGGACGTTTCGGCTGAGAAGAATAAAAGGTTTTGCTACAAATGTACAACTTTTTAGATAACGTAACATGGACTGGGCCATTTAGAGAGAAGATTACATCTTTTTCGGAGCAAGGATTTTCAGAGCTACAGTTTAGATAATGTTTTGTGTTTTATAGGAGCGGTGGGAGATAGGCTGTGCTTTTAGAGCTGACTCCAGGAATCCTACGAAATGCACGAATAAGCAGGAGGATTTACTCTCATTTACCGACTCTAATGTCGAAGTCACGACTTCTATAAGAACTCAATTGCTCCTGAAGGGCAGAAGACCCTACGTGACAGGATGAGAGGCCCATCTACTTCGTATCCACCTCTTGACAAAATATGGTACGAGGTTAGTATGAAAATAAGTATCTTCGGTGTGCCTTCCACACGACTTGGTTCTCACGTCAGTGACCAAAGCATGTTGGGAAATAATTTCTATTTGTATCGATGGCCTGGTGTGTTTGCATGACTCACACCAATGGACTAGGTTGTGTTTACGAGTTCTTCCTAAGATGCTACCACAACTCACGCACAAGAGTTCAATAGACAAAATAAAATCAAGGTGCAAGATTAGAAAAAAGAGGAGCCGATATACTTAAGCCATCTTTTTGTGACCAAAATAAGGTATGAAGTGAGTGTCCTTCAATCGCGACTCGAAGGCCTGGTCACAAGAACTTGTCTGTTGAGCAGCCCAGGAGGCGAGGAGCAGGTACAGCCGCGACTCGTATAATTTTTTATGATAATATATTTTTCGTTCAAAAAGCTGTGTTAAACGTGAAATGCCTTACGATTTTCGCTCTAAAGTAATTATTTTTTAGTAGAAAAGTGTCTTAAACAAAATATATTGACTACCAGTCCATGCAGCTTGTTGTTGATAAGCGAAATGTTGATTTTATCGCAAATAGATGGCGCTGTTATAAACTGTACATTATTGCTCCATGTATGGCGGTCATGGCGCTGTTATAAACTGTACATTATTGCTCCATGTATGGCGGTCATGGCGCTGTTATAAACTGTACATTATTGCTCCATGTATGGCGGTCATGGCGTTGTTATAAACTGTACATTATTGCTCCATGTATGGCGGTCATGGCGCTGTTATAAACTGTACATCATTGCTCCACGTATGGCGGTCAGGGCGTTGTTATAAAATGTACATCATTGCTCCATGTATGGCGGTCAGGGCGTTGTTATAAAATGTACATCATTGCTCCATGTATGGCGGTCATGGCGCTGTTATAAAATGTACATCATTGCTCCATGTATGGCGGTCATGGCGTTGTTATAAACTGTACATTATTGCTCCATGTATGGCGGTCATGGCGCTGTTATAAACTGTACATCATTGCTCCATGTATGGCGGTCATGGCGCTGTTATAAAATGTACATCATTGCTCCATGTATGGCGGTCATGGCGTTGTTATAAACTGTACATTATTGCTCCATGTATGGCGGTCATGGCGCTGTTATAAACTGTACATCATTGCTCCATGTATGGCGGTCATGGCGCTGTTAGAAAATGTACATCATTGCTCCATGTATGGCGGTCATGGCGTTGTTCTAAAAACGTGGCTTAGAACACCACCTCCTACAAAATTATAATGATAAATAATATAACTTATTTGCTTCGGGAAAGTTGCTTAGTAGTCTTTGTTTGCTCAACTATGGTCTAAAAGCAACAAAAGTGTTGCCGCCATCGTGCCAATTGTACTCCTTTCTTGTCTTGTCACGTTGAATCCTTGTTGACATCGTTCACGCTCTATCGCGATAGGGCGTAGACAAATCGCGTGAGCGAACGGTCACACGAACAACATGTTTAAGCGAGCGAAGTGATTGGGTGGCCACAAAAGACATCTTTGTATCATACTTTACCCTGAGTGTGCTTCAATGTAAAACAAGTCTTGCACCCGTTTACACTGGCCTGACTAGTTGACCTTGTTCCTCCTTTGGAGAGTTACTACCTCATCACCTGTTAAGATTGGTGGCCAAGTTGGAAATGCGTTGCTAGTGAGGCTGAAGATGCTCGAGCCCTCTTCATCAATATTTCGGAACTAATGACTTACGCATTTTTAAAGACAGTGTTAGGTTATTTCTGCATGTTCTCAATTTCCGCCCTGGTGGTCTCACGCGTCCTGAACCAGTTGTTTAAGTTGCAAATGGCGTTGAGTAGAAACATGCTTGCTCAGATGATTTACCTGTCGAGGTGCATTCCCATGGATATATTTTTCAAATACATGAAGCAAGAATCAGAAAAAGGCGCCAACGTCGTTCCAGGATCTCTAAGCTCATTTAAAAAAATTGGTCTCAAGATAGATGCCCTAGACTGAAGCTCACGAGGACTTCTACTTCTGTTTCCCTGTCGCTGTTCCGCTACTCAGAAAGCTATTGGTGCATTTAAAGTGTCTCACAACCTGGACCAGCTGCTGCCGGGGGTAGAGTATTGCTTAGTAGTCGTCAACGAGAAAATAAAGGTGGAAACTGTTTAGACAAGCTGTCCGTGCAGATGCAAAAGCTCACAGCCTCTGAAAAGCTAGGCGTATCTTGTACCCGCCCATCGCCCTCCAGTGGCGTGTTTGCAAGAGTAATTAACAGGACGACTACGTAACCTCGAGAAGCGTCGATAATCCATAAATTAAAAGTGCTGACTCAGCGCGGCCTCGCCTCGCGGCTGGCGGGAGGTGATAGCCTCAAATGCCATTATTTGAAACTGCAGGCAGTGGTGGGGACCATCAGACCATCAGTCTTGTATGAAGAGCAGGCTGTAACCCCTTCACACGGGCCTTCAAACTTTTCAGCTCTTTTCGGGAAGAGGTAAGAGTGGCTGTAAAATGTTGCATCGCACTAGTGCACAAACATAGGGGCTAGGGGTTTCGGCCTTGCGTCTAAGTAGGTATATATTTTTTTGGGGGCGCAACCTGTTTCATTGAATGAATGTGATCATACCGTTATGCTCGCACGTTTTTTAGTTGCCATGATACCATAGATGCATCATTTCATCTATCTTCACACGATTTCTACGTTTTGACATGGTTTACAAATTTTACAATGGTTAAAATTCCAACATTGCCACGGCATAATGTATTATTTTTTTAATTGGAGTTGATGCAAACAGAATTTCTTCACAAGATCCGTAGGTAGCACCTAAATATTGTACAATTCTTCAAGTTTCTCTGTGAGTGATTATAAAATGTGTTTCTCGTCCTGAACAATTCCGTGATTGTTGAAGTGCATAGATGCGTCCGAGAATATCCGTTTTGCAGCTTCTATACCGCTCACGTTCATACCGCCGATGTTAATTTTTTTCGACGTTAAATTTTGCTGAAACTAGACTACGAAGCCACTCTATACCAGCACCAGCTGCTCCAGAACTGTGAAATTCCCTAGCATGCACCTATAGTCCGTTAACACCTATCTGTTTAGGAAATGGTTTTGATTAATCAAAACGAAAACAGCTGCAGACATTCTAAGTTACACGAATACTTGTTACGATCCTGTCGAGTAGCGTGCTATTCCTTTGGTATTTTTTTTTAGATTTGATATAGTAAAATGAATCCCACTTGAGACGAATTGCTTAATTATTAACCGTCTTAGTGCAGTTAAATGTCTTTGGTAGCTACAGCCCCAAGATACATTGAAGAGCTTATATGTAAGTGGTCTATAATGTTGACAATTCCTATGCATTTATACCACTTGCCCTTTATACCCTTCTATTGCTTGGCCGAGGCGCAATAACAACTCTTCAACCCCTCTGTCGTCACCGCGCTCTAAACAGACCCATGACTAGGCCCTTCAGAGCAAGGCTGATAGAAAGACTGCGGACTGGGGCCTACAGTTACCAAGACTCTGATCTCCACATGATGTACTGTAGGTATGCTCAGTTTTGTAACACTCTCTGGTGGCGGCTCGTGCTATTTACCTTTGAATTAGATCACCGTTCGGAGTTATGTCTATATACACACACACACACACA
>SDVV010009527.1:0-16663 GCA_016164225.1 Gammarus roeselii | reverse complement strand
CGGCCGGCAAGTTCGGTTAGGGAGGAACTGAGCTGCATATCTACATTGAGGCCGAGACACACCACTATTTTTTGCAAGCAGCCTTGATTTTGTCTCCGACTCATGTCAGGCAGTACCCCGGACTTCAATGTTTACACGAACGAACGTGATGCTGACTGTGCAGATAACGTGTTACACCCGACAATTACGATTTGATGCTTTAATCTGAAATGTTCATTGGTATTATTTCTTTGGAATGAACGTATCACCCTCTTAGCCATATCATGCGAACCAATATACGTTAAATGTTTTCCACTTTACAGGCTGAATCAATATAATGTAAGCACAAATTTGCGCAGGAGGGGGTCCGCATGAAAAAGTGAGGTAATACAAGTTTTGGACCGAGGAGTTCTCTTGCAAAATCTAATTCGACGTCCGTAATGGGACACCGAGCTCTGATTATCGTAGCCTAGCGTTCGAATTTTATCTCAGACCTCTGCCGAATTCTCTACGATTATGAAGTTCTGGGGTGATCTGAAAATATATGTGCCGATTAATCCTTGTTAATCTGCGATGACTCGTCATTACCTTTAAAACTCTGATGATCGGAAATGAAAACGTTTATAAACGTTGTATACTATTCCAGCGGAGAAGACGACGCTCCCTGCTTGTTTAGTTTTTGGCATTTGTCATTTGGAATTATTTCTCGAAAACTAAAACCGTAAAGAAGATACCACCTGCGGGAATACCTATCGGGATTTCTAACTTCGGACCGCCCACCTGATGAGCGTTGGTATAGCGAAACACGTGCAGTGCTCTCACCTCCACTTTATCAAGTTGTATTTTGTAATTGAAAAACATGAATAGTTAATAATTCGCTCAATATTTTTTGTATATAGTATTGAATGTAAACTGTAATTCCCTTTCATTGCAAATGATCGTAAGTTATCAGTGAGATTGACTTCGAGAAGGCCTTCTCTGTATTTATCTACGAAGATCCTTGCTGGTCGGCACTAATCAGGGCAGATTTAAATAATAAAATTTGATTGGGTAGGATCGACGTATTGGGATATATTCGTTTTATTCCAAGTACATCCTCATTTCCCTCATTTCCCTACTGATTTCCTACTGAATCATGATCCAGGAAGTTGACTGCTTGCTCAATAATGAAGCAATTCCTAATTTATTTGACACATATCAATCGATCAGAACATTGGCCTACGAATAAGATAATGGGTCAATAATAGTTCTGGTGATGCCCGAATTATTTATACTCATTGTATACACAGTCCCTCAGCATAGAACTTAGAATGAGGCTACACAATAGTGACATCATTTACCTTATTATGATGGGCAGAACAAGAATATTTTATGAGCAGTCGGAAGATTTTCATCCAGAAAGGCCTGCCTGACACTAAATACTATCATTAGATTATAATAACTCGAGTGAGTAAACGAATTTGAAACTTCTGATTCTGACGATTGATAACAGGAAAACAATCCAGTAGCGTTTATTTTGATTTGTTTAGGATTGTGTTAAAATACATTGGTAACAAAAAAGTTTTCATCAGAGGAAAAAGCATTCCAGTTGTTATCCATAGTTTAGTGGTTGTAGGTGAAAATGGTTTACCTACTTATGATGTCATGAATTATCTGACAATTTTCTGATATTCATATTTCTTAGAATAAAACTGCACGATTAAAGGAAGCAACATCGGCTATTCACGCGTGGTGAATAATATGAAGTCACATATGTACCAATGTCCCACTCAAATTTGGAGCTATGCAAGAGAAAGAATTTAAATATGCATTTTTTATATGGATGTCACTGCTGCAGCGATCTCCGTAGAAATGGAATAGAATCATTGCTTTCATGGAATCGTCAATAGCAGTTAACCCTGTAGAGCTTCGAATATAAGGAATTTATGATAATTTAACCCAGCCGCCGCTTGCAAATGATTACTCTCAGGCCAATACTCGTGAGAAGAGATAGAAAAGGATGGCTCTCCTCACGAGTTATGCCTGAGAGTAATCATTTGCAAGCTGCGGCTGGGTTAAAAGGATATAAAAGGATTGCTTTGTTTGTATTGCTTTACCAATGCAAACTGTCACATCTGTCGACTCAGGAACATCGATGATGATACACTTTGCTAGTACTAAAATATATTCATAATTCATTATTTGTTATATTAAATGATAATGAATCATGAATAAGCACTAGAAAATTTGATCTTGATAGATATTACAATGAAGATATTTAAAAACTACTGAAACGAAAATGTTATTTTGAATCGCATACATCAAATTAACATGAACGGCTTCATTTAAAATAAGTATTCATATGAACCATCAGCGAGGCATATATTGCGTGACCCGGAGATGAAATATGTCCTATGCCAATTGACAGGATAACATACCTCAGTGGCCACGGCAGATTAGAGAGGGTGCAGGACTTTTCGTACGGAATTAGAGAAAGTCTAGTAGATGATTTTCAGAATTAGGTATCCTGATAAATTAAATCTCTTGCAGTTTTCAACAAGACTAACCTTCAACCAAATTTTCGTCAGTGTGGTTGAAATAAAGATTTGGAGAGTGGGAACGTTTTCCCTACTGATATTGCAACCGGCTGTGAACATTTCGGTCACAAACTGGTATTTACTCAAGACAAATTGACAAAGAATGGAATTTTATAATTTTGTTACTCATACAATATTGTTAGCAGTTGTCTTTCTCATTCGAGTGCTTGATGCTTGAAATGGTGTGCTCATGTGCGTTTGGAAATACGGCTACTGAATCGGCATCCTCATTTGACGATATTTTCCATCAGTTGCCACAGTTGAGACTCTTCAAAACAAGACCAACGAATAAAATGTTGAAATTAGGTTTATTTTAATTGATTTGTCACTAACGACTACCAATTGTCTCAAACCAATCTTTACCTGCAGTTGGTTTGACATGCATATCAAAGCGAGACAAAATCTCACGTTCACCAAAATTTAAATACAAATAAGCTCATCATTTAAGTACTGAAACAGTTTGTTATGACAATGTAACATGAACAGTGCATTTGTTTCTGGGTGAATTGTTTTAAAGCTGTAATGGATTCCAAAGTGAGGCTGATTTAATGCTTTGTGGTTCATACTAGCGTAGAATGATCATTACTGACTTACGGCAAAATGCACCAATAGTTAGAATCACGTGACTGGATTCCAACAGCTGCACTTCCTATCGACGTATGCATCGAATAGATTACAATAAGCAACTATAAACAAACTTCATCGTTGATTGGTTATCTTGATCACACGAGGACGAGGCAGATTCAATCAATTACTACATCTTCATGCTTGATGTAGATTCCATGACTCTAATGATGAACCGAACACTGCTGTAACACAGCTCCATCTGGTCCATCATCATTTGAATCAGATAAATAATACTCATACAAGCATAATTAAATGCAAAGGGAACATCACAGGGTTAACAACGCACTCTATGAGAGAATAGTTGCAACACGAAAAATAGTACACTACACGGCGATTTTGATTGCGATAATTTCTTTCATCATTTATCAACATTCACGATAGCTGAATTTTAACCCAGTATTTTGAAAAACATATCAGATAATCAAAACACGCAGTTATTATACCACAAAGACCATTTTTATGGAAATTCTTCTTCAAAGTAATTATTTTATTCCCAGCTATAAACTTTTTTGATCCCTCTAACAGCGTCTAACATCGCTTCCTTGACCTACCAATGATGGCTCGTTATCAGCTCAATTTACTACAGTTTCGGTACTTATAGACTTATGACACCTGGCGGCCGCCTGATCTCATCAACCCTCCTCATGCGGTGGCAGATGGCCCTCTACGATGACAGCCTCGACATCAATTATTCCCAATAGCGGCCATCTGCGGTCACAATTATCCATAAGTCAATTGTGGACACTAATTGAATCCATCTGTATGCAGTTTTTTGATACTGCCTATTTCCAACCGAAATTCATTTGTCCTTTGTAATGGTAACTTTCAATGGTGGATATTATGAATAAACAAATTACAGGTATTTCTTTAAGATCGTTGTAATGACAAGTTAAGACACTTTATGTGAACCGGCAAATTACGATTACAGCCCATTTGTATTATCATGCAAGAAAAGGGCCATTTGTAAGGGAAAGCTGATGATTACCTCTCTGCGTGCGTTGAAATTTGCCACTTTTTATAGGCAAATTCAGGAGTAAGAATCTATGTGAGAGCAAAGTGCAACGACAGTATCATTCGTGATACCGATCCTAATGGGTACAGCAATGATATGAAACGAAAAGATCGGCATATTTATTGCTATTTCCTTGGTTAGGTCAATATAACCGGCGGATTTCCAAAAGTAAGGAGAAATGGTAGATCCATAGAAGCAGCAAAGAATATTTGACTGGAAGCATATAACAAACACAATGGCAAAGCTTCTGTAAATTATTTATTCAATATAAAAGTGGTTAAATATAACTGTCATCCATGGCAGCCTCCACGACTGCACCATTGAAGGAGAGAGGAGACACTGCGAGAAATATAATCATCATGGAACAGAGCTTGTTTGCCTGTTACGTTATCATTGGTAACTGGACATGGCTCAGAAACAACCTCAAGCTTAGCTCTACTTTCAACCCTATATTCATCCAAGGCATTAATCATCTCAGTAGTTAGCATATTAACCTGGATAGCAGCATTTACATTACATGGAGACCGTCCTACGCGAACAATCCAAAGGCCTAAATGTGTGTTGAGATGCCCGTTTCGCCCAGCCTCTGCAGCGGCCTCACCATCGTTTTGATAAATTTGGGTCCCTGCCTTTAGATCATTGATGGCTTTAAGAGTCCTCCCGGGGGCTTGAGTAGGTCCGTAGAGCAGGTGTTGGGATTTATCCAATGAATGATTATTACAAGAGATACACTCAAGTGCTAGTGTGATTGTTGACCTTTGTTGGTTGGTGAAGGTTGATTGAGCAGATGTTGGATTTGTTTAATGACAGAAGACAGCTTAGCGACATTCACCCGTTCTATTAAGGCAGCGTTAAAAGTGTCTTGATGAATTGTCAAAATTCATCACGATACTAGGAACGCTGAGTCTGGATAATTTTAATGTCAAATAATGACAAATAACAGATGTCTTCCATTGTGATGCATTGCATTGCTTCTTATCCTGTTACAAAAAAGTAATTTAAACAAAGGGTTACCATTCATTAACATTCAAGCTTTGACTTAACGATTCAATGTGTCCGATTATTCATTGATAGAAAGTCTTATATTTAATTTATCCTAAAACCTCGAAGAACTCCGTCTCCATTATGGTTTATGCTGTGAAATGAGACAGTAGTTGATAACATTCAGTGCAGATACAGAAAAAGTCACCTCAACCTTCAATCGAACAAATGTTGATTACTATGTATCTTCTTCATATGTATCTTTGTATCTTCACAACTTCTTCACAGTATAAACTTTTATTAATTTTTGGAATATTGAACGATGGTAATGAAAGTTTGACAATTCATCGAGTCAAACACGTATAGCGATTTGACCGTTTGTGATTAACGTATCCAACATTTCTGATCATCATCCTTTTGATAAATAATTGAAATCAATTCAGAACTTCAAACCCCAACTTCTCATCCATCTTTTAATGCCATCCACGAGAGCATAAACCATTACCGTAATCCGCTTCCGTCCTTCCATTGTTAACAGGCTACCGGCAAATGCCTTATTTCGCCGCTTCTTATTCCTCGAAATATGTGAAATTCCTCCCAGCCAATTGCTCATTCAATATCAGCCCAAAAAAAAATCCCCGAAAACAGTACCCCAATTCTCTACCACACCATCTCCCATCCACTAGTATCCCCACCGCATCGTTGAAACCCAGGCCGCAAACGCGTTACAATGATATACCGTCTGGCTTAACATTGTTTGACGTTCATCCACAGGAGTTACATAGAATTCCATTCTACATTTTTACATTCTTCACCAATTCCCACGGGTCCAATTCCCGTTTCGTCCACATTGATGTCCTTTCATGCCATTTACCTCCAGAACTGCATTATATTTCCCCCTTAGAATTTAGATTATCGACGCCAAGCTACGATGGTTATTGATACTATATTATTAGACAGAGATATGATACACAATTGAAGCAAAAAATATAATTTGCGGTAGTGAGGTAAACAGACAATACTACAGAATGTTAGGGTAGACATGTTAAATGCCACGTTGGATATCTTTTACGATTAGGTTATATGCAATACCAGTTTAATGATATGATCCTACGAACTACGGTCATGCAGTAAGTGTGATTGGATCCACTTCGGCCAGGGCAGACAATGATGTCATGAGAATTTATTCACATTTCCTTATTATTTTTATACAAACGATATGAACGTTTAGTATACTGGGAACATAATTTTTCCGGTAACCATTTCCCTGCCTGTTGCCCGCCCTTTTGTGATCGTTGAAGAGATGGGACTCGTTTGTGCTAACAGGAAATATTCTTTAGTGCTGCCATCAACCTTTGATCTGGATATTACTGAGGACGAAGCTCTCTCTAGTAAAGGTTAAAGAAGAACCTATTGTCTTTTATTCTGTAGATGAATCCCTTCACTTTCTACGTTTCGACCAGATAGTCAGGTGAGTAAAAATGAATAAATATTTCGTTCTACGGAGTGAATATTGGAGAGAAGTACTTGACTTAACTTAGTAAAAGCATTGAATGGGGCACTTCATAGCCCTATTACAGGCAGAAAAGACGCAGACAAACGTTGACTATTATTGCTACATTATCAAGTGTTTAATGTGTCTGAGTGTATTATGAAGACCCGCTAACAATAATATTATTAATTGTAATAGTAATATAATGTTATTGATATTGATAATGATTATAATAATAATAATAATAATAATAATAATAATAATAATAATAATAATATTAATAATATAAATATCAATAATAATAAAAATATTATAATAATAATATTAATAATCATAATAATAACGTTATCCATAGTTATACTATCAATGATAACCATAAATATAATATTATTAGCAGAAAAAAATCTGAAATCTGAATATTGACAACTATCATGTGCGTTGTGGTTCAATTGCATATTTAGCAAGTCAATGGTTACAATTATGTAGAGAACATGACAACTATCATGTGCGTTGTGGTTCAATTGGATATTTAGCACGCCAATGGTTACAATTATGTAGAGAACATGACAACTATCATGTGCGTTGTGGTTCAATTGCATATTTAGCAAGCCAATGGTTACAATTATGTAGAGAACATGACAACTATCATGTGCGTTGTGGTTCAATTGCATATTTAGCAAGCCAATGATTACAATTATGTAGAGAACTCTCACCCCAAGTGGAAACACAATTACAAAACTACACCCCACCTAATGACTTAGTCACTATTCTTTTTCTTTCTAATGTGTTAAGCTGGAATGCCTGCATGAGGCAGTGTATGTTAGTTGCAGGTCGGCCTGCGTTTGGTAGCAAAAACAGAGCAAGTATCACCTTACAGATTGGAATGAACGAGCAAGGGAAGAGTATTATGCTGTAATTTGAATATATTTAAATATTGGTGAAAAACTTCGTGGAGTTGGAAAGAGCTTTTCTAAGCTGGAACAAGCTTCAGTTGCGTGTGCAGAATTTTTGGAAGGATACACGGTCCTTAATTCTGAAATAGAAACACTTCACCTCGCCGTGGCTGGCGTGTCCGGGAAGGCAAACATTGCAAAATCCTGGAGGGAGCCATTCCAGGAAATTACGACTTTTATTGACACGGAAGAATTCTGTTCCTGCTGTTAACGAAATTATCTCTGTGGCAGAGGAGAGGATTTTTGTCGATTGCCTCAGAAGTCGAATGCGGTAATTTTCATCGTTACTGTGTAATTGTGCTTCCCCTGTTGATGTGAGTTCCAGACATCTTTATATCCCTATGTTAGGGAAAATGGTATTAATGAACTAGTATGCCCATGACGGTTGTTAATAAAAAAATGGCTATTATGATTATAGTCATCTGAGCATTTGAATCCCCCGAAACCAATCTATATCAGACAGCCTGACTCATTGAACACCTGATAACAAAGCAATATTAGACTGCATTTGTACGCGTTTTTTTCCGTGTAATACCGGGCCCTATTCACTGCTTTCACTATGGAAAAACATTTGTCGTATGCCCAAGTTACAATTCGTATGTTTTTTTCTAGAAAACACTATGATAAATATTATGACCGAAAATTCGAAAGAAATCACTATTGCAAATAATACCATCTAACGTACCCATATTGAAAAAAAATATTCCACTGAGTCATATATAACTGTACAAAACAAATGACAAAGAGCAGCATCATGGATCCTTTTTTAGAGAGCTTCTTGCTGAAATATATCAAGATCGAAGGTTGATGGCAAACCTAAAGAATATTTTCGGTTAACACAAAACCACTTTTTTCTTTGACGATCACAAAGGGGCAGGCAATAGGCAAGAATATTGTTCTCGAAAAAAAGTATGAAACACGTGTACGTATCGTTCGTATCATTTTAGCAAGTGAATAAGGAAACAGATAGTGATAGTCCTGCCATCATTGTCCCCAATCACACTTATTGCATGACCATAATTATTAGATTTTTTTCAGAAATGTACAGTGAAAATAACCCAGTCATTAATGATGTTAAATTGTGCATAAAACCTGTCTACCTTAACATCCTGTACCTCTTCCTGTCTCCCGCACTGCTGCACATTGTAACTTGAGTATGTGAAACTGTGCATAAAACATGTCTACCCTAGCATCCTGTACCTATTTCTGTCTCCCTCACTGCCGCACATTGCAATTTGAGCAATTTGAGTATGTGAAACTGTGCATAAAACATGTCTACCCTCACATCATGTACCTATTTCTGTCTCCCTCAATGTTGCACATTGTAATTTGAGTATGTGAAACTGTGCAGAAAACACGTCTTCCCTAAGATCATGTACCTATTTCTGTATCTTTCACTGCTGCACATTGTAATTTGAGTATGTGAAACTGTGCATAAGACACGTCTACCCTAAGATCCTGTACCTATTTCTGTCTCCCTCACTGCTGCACATTGTAATTTGAGTTTCTAACGTACGTTACACAATTGTCTATCAATATTTTATCATGTATCTTACAGGCTATCCTTTCCTGTCGTGCTTACGCTATGATTTCCTTCTCATCAATGAATCCCTAATTCATTCTATAATTAGTGATAAAATGGGATCTTAGATCAGTTTGCGGGTGCTGCATTTATCTTTGTTATCTCTGTATGGTTTGGATTACCGTTTCATCTGCATGCACTATCTCTTTATGATCTGGTTTACATCTTATTTAGTTGTATTATCTCTGTATGATCTTGGTTCAGTTCACATCTGCTTGTAATATCTTTATATAATGTGAGTTTAGGCCTTGTCTGCTTGTATCATCATTGTATGGTTTGGACTTCGTCTCATCTGCTTATATTATCTCTGTACGAACTGGATTTGAGTCTCAGCTGCATGTATTATCTCTGTATGATCTGGATTTACGTCTCGATTCTTATCTCGTGTCTGGAAGGAAATGGTCTGGAAGAACAGCAAATGATAATAACATAAAATATGTTCCGAGTGGAGTCGTGCAGAAGAATGTCAAAAGGCAATGCGAAACCGGGCGAAACTTTAACGTTAGAATGCCAAAAATGTTTAAGTTCGACGGTATTTAGAACTCACACGCTTTCAGACTGGCTGTCGATGATGAAGTAGGGGTTACCGAGGGATGAGAGGAGATGTGGTAGAGGGTTGACGGACTGATTCCTGTGAGTTTTTAGGAGCCGATAGGGAGAAATTGATGGGCGGGAGAAATTTCAAATATTGCGAGGAATTAAAGAGCTTCGAAATGCGGCATTTCCGACTGGCCGTCAACATTAGAAGACGGAAGCGGATTACGTTGACGGTTGATGCTCTGTGGACGGTATTATTTAATGGATGTGAGATGCTGGAGATTTAGCTTGAGATTGAAGTCCAAAAATTAGATAATTTAGTAATCTGATGGTTATTTATAAGAAAGTTCGTAACGGATAGTTCCCTCAAAAAATATGAAACGTGATCCAAAGACTATGTGACATTCACATTAAGAATCAATATTGAGAGGGAGCACTTTATACATTTAGGCTGGGTAAAACGTAGTGGATTTCAGATTGGAGAAGTCGCATTTTTATCTATGAATGATCGGCACATTTCCTTTCGTTATTTCAAAGGTCGAAGAACAATAAAGGGAATTTACATGCCTGAATTTATCATTTTTTTTGGAATAGATAAGACTAATAACAAAGCGTTTGAAATATTTGTCTTGTTCATAGATCACCAATATGAAACAATTGAAATTTAATATTGATTGTTAAGCTATCACTTGGAACCCAGCATGAATATGATGGATGAATTTTGCTTTGCAATCTTCAGTCATAGAACAATTCAAACACCAGCTCTAACGACCGTAACCAAACAGAACGAAATAGCCATAGAACAATTCCAACACCAGCTCAAAACGACCTCAACCAACCATAACAAAATAGTCATAGAACATTTCCAACACCAGTTCTCACCACCTCAACCAACCATAACAAAATAGTCATAGAACATTTCCAACATCAGCTCTAACCATCTCAACCAATAATAACAAAATTCGACGATTGCTTCTCTTATAATCATCAGTTATGGGATAGATCCCTTCTCCTGCCTGTTGACCTGCAGGGTCGACAGAGCAGCCCTCGATTGGTTAAGGCGGAGGCCGTCATGCATCAACACGATAGAGCGGCCGATGCAGAGGCTGGGCAAAACGGGCTTCAGTGCACACTGAAGTGTTTTAATATTGCGCTCTTGAATTGTTCAGTTCGGTCCTCCCTCAAATAATACAACTGATTCTGAAACCCTGTTCATATAATTAATATTGTAATGAACCAGGCGATGAATGAATTTAGGGAGGGACAAAGAGTATAAGCTTGAGGTTATTTGTTCAGCATGCTCTGTTTAACAACGCTAGCTTACAAATGGTGCAAGCTATAATGATCCATAAGGATGATATTGCCTTCAATGTCTCCTCTGTTTCAATGGTGCCTGCGTGCATGCTGTCACGGAGGACAATTATGTTTCACAAATGATGTGTGAAAAAAATTCCAAACGTGTTTTTCGTGTTTCTTCTAATAATGCCAACTCATCGTAGCTGTTTCTCTCCCTCTCGTTGACAATTCACCTTAAAGTATGAAATCAGACGTTTACAAAGAACTAATTCTGGAAACTTAAATGGGAATAGTGATATTTTAATTTTCACTGCAGAGCTGTTACAAAGGGGCCATTTTCTCAGTTTACCGTACTAAAGAGCCCTCCTCGAAGCAGACAAAGCGGTAGTTTGTAAAGCGTTCTTTTTTAAAGGGCCATTCCCGTGCGAGCCATTTCAAACAGACAATTATCGTACTTTTCCGATTCAAATAGGTTGTCTCCGTAGCATTTCGTTTCAAATAGAAATGCGCTGATCGATGAAGCGAATTAATGTCCTACATGGACTGGCATAGGGCAGCTAGGACAAATTGTCAGAGATGGCCGCCATTGATCTAATCACTGCCGAGGCTGTCATCGAGGAGGGCCACCTGTCACCCCATGAGGAGGGCCGCCTGTCACCCCATGAGGAGGAGGTGTGGGATCCGGCGGCCACCATGTATCATGAGTATTTAAAAACAGGTACCGCATAAAATGAGCTGCTTACGATATGATTCTGCTTGAGAACATCATTGACCTGTCGAGGAAGCGATGTAAGACATTGTTAGAGGTTTCAAACAGTTATCAAACAAGGAATGAATTCATTATTTAAAGCACAGGTTACCATGTAAATATGTCTACAGAAATAATGATCAGTCTCTGCTATGAAAAACAACAAAATATATCTACAACCTCATTTTGGAATCCAGAATTTCTGGTAAACAACTCAATGTTGATGCTAGATTGTTTGAGTCCTTAAGGAGGAGTCCTTTAGGAGGAGTCCTTTAGGAGGAATCCTTTATTGAGAGATTATTTGCCATCACATTAGGAGCACATTACTTTTTGTCACACTGTGATTGCGGCCATGTCGAAGTAACTGCGGGTAAAGAGATGTCGAGGCAAGTTGTATTTATTATTATTAGTATTAAAAAACCCTTTACTTCCATTAGCAATGGGTTTTTAATTCTTAAATATAACATATGAAAAATCGGTATTAACAGTCTATTTGAATTAGTGAAAACGAATGTTCAATTTGAGGTCGCCACTGCCCATCTTTAATGAGCCGCAAGTTCGTATTTCATGGATCAAAGTACAATTTACACTATCATCATCAATGATCTTAGAGACAACGTCTATTTTGGGGCAAGAATCACGTATACCTAGTGTTGGGATATCACTAATACATGATGTTGGAAAATCACAAATACACGGGGTTGGTAAATCACAAACGAATGGGGTTAGGAAATCGCGATTACATGGAGTCAAGAAATTCCGAGAACGTGGGGTTGGGAACTCAAAATGTGCTAACATATTGTACAGATGGGTCAAAAAACATTGTAATATAACAATGGGGTGAATAAACGACATAAAGTATACGTATAATACAAATTCCCCGTATGAGATAATCACACAAGCACACATCATTAAATTAGTGTGTTGAACACATTAAGATAGTGTGCTGAACACATTAAATTAGTGTGAACACATTAAATTAGTGCGCTAAACACATTAAATTAGTGTGCTGAGCATATTAGTGTGCTGAACACATAAAATTAGTGTGCTGAGCATATTAGTGTGCTGAACACATAAAATTAGTATGCTGAACATATTCGTGTGCTGAACACATTAAATTAGTGTGCTGAACATATAAGTGTGCTGAACACATTAAATTATTGTGCCTAACATATTAGTGTACTGAACACATTAAATTAGTGTACTGAACATATGAGTGTGATGAACACATTAAATTAGTGTGCTGAACATATTAGTGTGATGAACACATTAAAATAGTGTGCTGAACATATTAGTGTGCTGAACACATTAAATTAGTGTGCTGAACATATGAGCGTGCTGAACACATTAGATTAGTGCGCTGAACACACTAAATTAGTGTGCTGAACATATTAGAGTGCTGAACGCTGCCGTACTGCTTTCAAAAGCGATTTGAATAAATGCATAACACTAAAAATATTGATTGACATCATGACGAATAAACAGTCGTGAAATATGTTACAATTTGGAAAATTAACTGCAAAAAAACCAAAATTATCTGAATTTAACAATATAAAACGACCCCGTTCAATAGCGAAGGACTCACCACGAGAACGAGTGGATCTTATATATTAACGAACCCAGTTTTTACATACAAACACATTCAGAAACCGCAGCTTTATCTACGCATCTCTAATATCATTGTAACGGTCACATAATTTATAGAAGTACTAGTTCTAGAAATCCGATCTTGTCATAAACAGCTTCAACTGATTGGTATAAATTAGATGGATTAAACGATCGTGTAAAACGTATACTGATTTAGATACCTAACTGCTGGACCGAGAGGGACAGGCTGTTTTAAAGCGGTCAAATGAGAAATACATCAGCTATAAAATTTAAATGCTAAACCACAAAAAAATAATCCATTGTAGGCGAATTTTGTCTATGAATATTCAAGTTGCTTTAACTAAACTTGTCTACGACAGTTGCAATGTTAGTGTTATAAAAGTTGCCGCACATAAAATCTTCACTACAAACGTACTACTGGCTAGTCTGTATACGGTTATTTCAATTAAATAGTGAACAAAGCTTATTACTCCAGATACTTTGAAATGCAATGTGTAAGATAGTGTCTATATTACACATATGGCTATTTTGTTACGTGTATTTCATTCATCCCTATTGATCACTTCTGCCTGTCAAAAATAATCCAAGAGGAAGTATAAGAATCCACAACATAATCGTGTCGACATTGCTCCCGGTTATATCGTCGATAACTGTCAGGGGGAACCCGTTGAATACGAAGAATTGCTATGCTAATCCAATTCTGTGGTGAAACTGTCCAATCTAAGAAAACTACGTCAACCAGGCCAAAACTAAAACAAATTACGACACTGACTCATGTTTCGGACGTCTTTGCCCCCTTCGGTGTTAGTCTCGTTGACACACCAACACACTGGTGGGACATTTGTCAAACTATCTTTATTGATAGAGACCGCATAGATCCCCCCACGCCATCCAGCCACTCTCTTTTTTTATCTGTGATTTTGTAGTTCTCTACTTTCCGCCACGTCTTAAGTTTCCACTTCCTTGCACGTCTTAATTCTCCACTATACTCCAGAAGAGTGTCTCAAAACACCCGTTGTATCCATCGAGCATTTTTGTTTGCTTGTTCCTAGACCTCCTTAATGTCGAACGGGGCATTAACTTTGCTCCTGACCCTCAGCAGAGGCGGTTCTTTATGAATGAAGGATTGGGGCGCAAAAGGATATGTTATATGGACCGGGGATGCAATATTGAGAAAACGGAGTGTAGCAGAGCCGAAAAAATCTGCTCTTCCTCTCCTCTTGATGCTGCACGAACCAAATTTATGATTATAAATTAATTTGGCATGCGTTTTTGTTGAAGAGCGCTTGCTGGGTCACTGCTTTTCCATCCCATTCTCACAAAAAATGTTTTTCTAATGAGGTTTACTGGAATAAAATGATGCACACTGTAACAGTTATACCAATATATTTCTTCCCTGTGGCGGGGGTAGGAATACAGCTACCTCAACCCTTGCGTGTCGTAAGAGGCAACAAACAAAAGCGAAGCGGTGGGCAGGGGATGCCTTCCTCTGTGAAATCCTCCATCAAAGACGGCTAAACAAGCGGGGGAAGAGATACCCACGCCTCTCCGAACCATATTGTGAGTATCGCTAAATATGCGGATGAAGAAAAGAGGAAAGAGTTTGGGGAGAGGGCTGTGTTGGCGCATGGTGCAGTGGTGATTGAATAAAGATGTGGCTGCTCTCATTTACAGTAGAGCACATCGTGACCTGCATGATCAATGACTAAATTCTTTTGTTTGCACAAGATTACCCCGCACTGTTGCGTTTGCTGTCAGTCGGTGGTCAGTCATTCAAAATGTTATTCATAAGATGGGTTTTATTATACTTTAAATCATAATTGTAAAACCACAAACAGGATAAACATATTTTCCAGCTTACAATCAGTGCATCGTAAATAACGTGGTCCAACCATGTCTGCAAGTTCCCTGTACCTTTGACTTTTATTATCATTTAATTGTCCCTCATTGTTTTATGCTCATGCCTCTGCGAACCTTATTGTTAGCAGAGTATGAAAGATTGAAGCATGGCACATCCACGACGGCCTTGTCCTGTCAATGACACAATTTAGAGACGGCATGAACACGCAGGTTCTTGACGATATTTGTAAATAAACATCAGGCATGTGGTTGTATTCGGTGTGGACCTCAGAGGGTGAGCGAACAAAGTCTACCGAGAAATGGTCGGAACAAAGCGTCTGTTGCATCCGGGCTCTGGGGTAATGGTGTGCGCTTTCTGCTCTGGGAAACACAGAAACCTTGGCTTGCATATCATCATTGCTCCTTGAAAACGAATTGAAAATGCTTCAATTCATCATTGTTATTTCATTTCATCCATAAATTACACTTCATTTATATTTTTTTATCACAATGACGTGCGAACAATACGGAACGGATCTATCTCTTGTTTGAAGTAATACCGAGTGAGGACGAAAACAATAATGAGCCATCAGCATATACACTATTTAGAATTAAAAAGGATTTTACCCAGATTATTCAGTTGTACAACCATCGTATAATCTAGCGCTACAGGTGGATATTCCACCACCATCTGAGGAACAACAGACGAACTCCCCAGCGACGTCGTCGGTTTGATATGTTAATTTAATTCATTGCTATCCGTGGAGACTCCAAACTTTAGCATCAAACTTGGCCCTCCAAATACTAATTCCCGTCCAGCCTTGCACTCCCTCTACCGGTGGTGAAAAGCAGGGGAACTGAACGGACCGTTGCGGGGAGGTAACTCGCCACCGTGGGACTGAACAGTCGCTGCAGCCCTACGGACTGTTGAGAATTGACTGGTGATTGCTAAAAATTGCCAAAACTGACCAGTGGTTTGAACCTTGGATGGGCGTGGACGTATTTCGTATGGGGAACGGGTTAGGCCTTTAATTCTCTGAACTAGCATTGTTACTCATGCTTTTATTCAACCAGGACTCAGTGAATGATCTCCGTGCCGTGCGTTTTTGACAGAATAGCTGAAAATTGTATCGGGGATACGCGTAAAGTTACTTTTACCGAATGTCACCCACCAACTTCAGGTGACAACTTTGTTTCTCTTTGAATGTCTACTTAACAGAGTACGTTCAGTTGAGCGTCTTTCACCTACTTCTATTGTGACGGTAACATCTGAGACGGTAACATCTAACACACATACACACATGAAGGTATGTGTGTGCACATATGAATGTGTATTATACTGATTGTCATCCATACATGTAGTTAGGTGTGTGCACATATGAATGTGTGACTTCTCAACTATATACTTGATCGAATTTTGTATCATATATATA